>OX424573.1:10214590-10351339 GCA_949152435.1 Gastracanthus pulcherrimus
AACTTTTAATGAAACCGAGATTATCATGAAAATTGCATGTCTATGTCAACTTATTGCAATGAAATTAGAAATTTTTCAAATTTCCGTTAAAATTATTACTATCCCAAAATTTCGATTAAGAAATCAAGAAATATGAATAAACTAGTAAAAAAATGTATTTAAACTTAAAGAGTATTAAGTATAAAATTGGTTTTAATAGAAATAAATTAATCCCCCCCACGAAACTGTACCGCAAGTATAGATTTCAATCTACTCGGGCCTTTTTAAGCCTTAATACCAATTAGCGTGATAGATTTTATCTGTCACGGTTAGTTCACTAATAATCATAACAGCACCGCGGAAATAAAAACAATTTATCGCAGCGAGCGTTCAAATATTGCAATTGGACGGGCGCGACCGGCATAAGAGTCTTTGAAAAGTACGCCATTTCTCTCCCGCGCCGCCGATGCTTCGACCGAACGAATTACATATAAAACGCGCGGCGGGCTTCGTATAAAAGTGCACGTACAAACACATACATACATACAGGCGTACGTACGCGCGGAGTTGCAATAGTCGCGCGACAAATTTTACTGCCAAACCGATGTGAGCGCTCTCGCGCAATATCCGATGCAGAGTCGAGCCCGTTTTCCTTTTTTTTGGAATTCAATTAAATTTATCGGCTCCGCGTCGCGGATACTTCGCGAAATAAAACTGTTTGCAAAAGCGACCTCGGGATGATCGCGGCCTCGGAAATAAAACGTTCTCCAGAAATATTTGCCCGTTGCGGAGCGCTTTTCGCGCGAAACGACGGAGCTCACCCTTGCAC
Organism: Gastracanthus pulcherrimus; assembly: GCA_949152435.1. Taxonomy (NCBI): domain Eukaryota; kingdom Metazoa; phylum Arthropoda; class Insecta; order Hymenoptera; family Pteromalidae; genus Gastracanthus; species Gastracanthus pulcherrimus. Next base: position 10,215,399 of record OX424573.1, read on the forward strand.
CGCTCGACATTGAAAAGTGAGCCGCAGTCGCGGAAGCGTCGCGCGTGTAACGAAGCTCCGGCTGCGCAGCGGAGCTGAAAAATCGTCGTCTCCCCGTGCGCGCGGCCGGCGCTCCTCGAGCCGCGAAACTTTTCAACTTGTTGGGCTGAGCCGGCGCGCAAGCGCAAGCACTTCAGGCGGCGAGCATTATATCGGCATTTGAATTCAAATTACTCGCGAAGCGCGCGAGTGATTTATTTCCATGTAAGGATCTTTCCAATTTTCCAGCATTTGCTGCTGGAAGATTCTGATCCCTGCACATTGTACGTTGAGTGCTTATAATTCGTAAGGTTGGGTGAATATTATAACAAGGGTTTCTATGTATACAAATACTTATACTTTATAATAGTAAGGTATTTTTGGCTCGGTAATTATTAATTAGATAGAACGTCATCTAATAATATTGTACTACTTACTATGAACTAATAATTGCTTTTATGCATTAATTAATTAGCAATTTGACTAACATTTGTAAATCATCGAATATGTAAATATATTATTATTGTATTACATGTATTATTATATTTGTTTATTTGTATATTTATTATCAAGTATTTATTTAATACTGTTCAATTATTTATATTATTAAACATTTGCTTTTCTTCATCCATGAACTGTTATTTTATATTTTTTATTGGTGAGTGCAGATTAAAAAATGTGCTGTAATACTGTACTTTTTACAATTTGCGTGTTTAATTTATAAATTACTGTATTTTTTATATACCTTTGAGCCTCGAAATGGAACGATAGTCATACATTCGAAATGTCGGCATCAATAAAACATTGAGTTCTAGAGATCAATAGAGTTGTACCTTTTTGCACTTTTGTATACTTTTATTTTTACATACTTTTATTACCTATGTATATAATTTACGTAATGCTTGTATGCAATATTATAATGCGTGTTTCGCTCAGAGTATACTTATTATGTAATTTAATGTGAACATCCGGACATCCCGAAATAGTGCATTATTATTATATTGTAAATGTAAATTATAATTCTTATTTATTTCCATTTTTATACTTTCACATTTTCAACACTTATTAGTCTAGTCTATAAATAGACCGTACCGACACATCGTTAAATACTCCTCTAAGCGTCCTTCAAAAGTAAGCCGAATTCTCCGCGCAACAGCAACCTTCACCCACAAAACGAAAAAAATCCAAATCCCCGAAATATTCTACTTTTCATTCCTCGCAAATTCCCCGAGCCTTTCTCTAATCTCCAAATACGTATACATATAATCCACCGCGACCTCTCGAGAACGGCTCACATCTTCCCCTCCCCCCCAGCGCATCAGCAGCGAATGGTTTTGAAGTCTGATCAGCCGTAAACTTTCCCTGCGCTTCGCGAGTATACACCACGCAAAATCCAAGAAAGGCAGCAGCAGCAGCAGCAGCGCCATTGAAAAAGCACTCCATTTTCGAGAGATGCGCGCTCGCCTGCAATCCACGGAATAAGAAGGCAGCAGCGGGCGCCTCGTTATTCCAAGTGCAGCGCAGCCAAGAATTCCCGTATACCAGGGAATCCTAGAGGGGTGAAGGGGGGGGGGCGTTTATTGTCGAGACGCCTTTTCCCCCATCCATCCAGCGGAGCGGTCGTTATACGATTTAATGCCCGCCTATCCGCCACCGTGCCATTTTATATACACGCGCGCAAACGGAGAGGAGGGAGGGAGGGGAAGAGTTTCAGTCGAATTGAAGCGAAAGGAGCGCAGCAGCAGCCGCTCAGCGAAATGAGCTGCGCATTGACTTTATCTCGCGGCTGCGAGCGCTACTTACCGTAGCTGGAGCTTCTTTTTTTTATGGAGTCGATCAGGCGCGGGGTGAGGAATGTGAGAAGTCCTTTGATGATTGGGGCGGAGGGGGGGTCGTTTGCGAAATTTAGCGTCGATACCGGCACTTCGGAGTATCCCCACGAACTTTTATTTCCGCTGTCCGAGGGAAGAAATGGAGTCGACGATAAAATAAGAATTTTCCTAGTTATATGATATAAATCACGACAAATATAAGAATGTCAATGACATTTCATTTAGTGCCTTTAATAAGACGAAAAAATAGGTTTTCTTCATATTCAGCTGTCACAGTTATATTTATTCCTCAATTTATATTAAAATTTTATTATTTATCAATGATATTATTATTATCAATTGTTATTATTGTTTATTCAGCGATTAAACAAACTTACCTGTAAGTGAAAAAAAAATTAAAAAACATTTACAAATAAGTGAACTGTTAAAGTTTTTTAGTACATATCAAAAGGCGTCATTTAACTTTCGGAATTTTTTTTTATTTATCGTATGACGTGCAATAGTGAACGCTCCAAAGTACCTTCAATAAATAAAGTATCAATAATGGTAATTTGTTCTAATGTGTACGGTCAAGATTTTGAAGTTTTGCAACGGTAAAATTAAAATAGTACACTGTGCAACTAAAAAAAATTGTTTTTTTCTAAGCGACGATGATGATTGAGCACGAGTGGAAGGGAATGGCGCCGAAGGCCTTAAGACTTACACGAGTGCTCAAATCACCACCCGAGTCTGAAAAATTCTTTCCCCCTATTACAGACCGAATATTTTGTAATTAGTGTTTGAATTGGCACTTTTTTATGCATGTACGGCGGTGGGGAATTGGAAATTTTGACTCGTCCACCATACCAATGAAAATAAAAATAAAAAATTGTATGTAATTTCAAAATTTTCAAAAATTTTTAAAAATACTCAAAATTTTTAAAAAACGTCATAATTTTCAAAAATCTTCAAAAATTTGGTCAAAATTTGACTTTTTGTTTTGCTCCCGCCGCAGCTGGAGAAAATAGTAGGCGAAAACGGGGTAGTTTTGGTCACTGGCTAATACCGGCCACCCTTTTTCTCAAAACTAATCATTTATGCAACAATTCGAATAGTATTATATCAAACACAACAATAAATGCAATTAACGAAAGCACTCTATGTAAACGGCTCAAAAATCGTTTTTTTTCTTTGCGGAAATCGACAATTTTTAATGTGGAAAATATGTTCCTAAAGTTTCAAATTGTAACTCACGCTCTAAAAGTGTCTACAGCCTAGTTTAGACATGCACGCTTGACTTCCACTCGTGCTCACTCATCATCCTCGCTTAGGAAAAGCCAATTTTCCCCGCTAGTTGATCAATGTACTTTTTCCTCCTGCAACTCGAAGATGCTCGAAATTCTCAATTTTCCATTCGCTTTTTAGGCATGTAAAAGGGCTCTTTTTATGCACGTGTTGAAAAATATTATTAAGTATTTATAGTGAAAAAAATTTCAGAATATATACTTTTAATTATTAGTAGTTATATGGAATCACAAAAAATAATATTTATTTAGGGTTTAAAAGTGTCTTGTCTTTTAAAATATGGGGCATAATCGATATAAAGTATGGTACTACCTTGTGATCTCGAGGAAGAGACTCATAATAGAATCATTGTTATTATAATTTCTTTATTTCATAAAGAAGGAGATTTTCAAAGTAATTTAATTGCAGAATTTCGTAATATATCGAAAAATATACATTGTCTTGTGTTAATAATTTACAAAGTTAATTTTGACGTAAATGCATATTTTGCTTAAATGAGAGAATGTTCAGATAAAATCTCGGAGATTTAGAACTTATAATAATATAAGTTATGAAATAGAAAGAAATCATATTTGTATATCCACTAAAACATTATCCAATAAAAACCTATTTTTTCTTTATTATCCCAGTTTGACTCCGCGAGTACAGTCGACAAAAAGTTCTTCCGACTCGAACAGTTTGAATTTTTTTTTTTAAACTGCGATTTATTTCATCCTTCACCTAGAACGGTTCGAAGAACTTTCCATCGAGTGTGTACACGCGACGTTCCCTTCGGCGGACGGCAGAAGTTTCATCGAGACGCCGCTCCCCGAGTGTTCTGTCGATAGTCCACATCTACCACGGCGTCAAACGTCGAGCGCCCCACTCGTTTCGCCATCACCTTTTATTTCGCTGTAGTCGCGCGGCCGACGGAAGCCGGCCGTCGTCGATTCGATTCATCGCATCTACGGTCGCATCCACCGGAGCTGGACTCGTTGAGCTTTCGCACGCTGTCGTTGGCTGCTGCCGTGCGAAATCGCTAATCCGTCATGGGTATTCGCGGAAATGCACTCGGCGATGCTATTTGGAAGGATACTTGCTGTCGATTCCACGTACAGTGGACTTACGTTTCTGAGAAACAATCGAATGGCCGAGAGAAATTGCACAGCGACATTTAGAATTTGTGGATGAACATTGGAGACGGACTGGATTACGTATTAAAATTGCCGCTACTAATACGCAGGTATTCATATTATATATGTGAGAGAGCTACAATATTACTGATCGACATTTGTTATAACATATTCTACGATTGCCGGATGCAATGGCGATATTTGTATTTGTTTGCGTCGCAAGTTGCAGTAAATCCAGATTGTGGCTGTTACGTATAGCAGCATCGTATAAAGCATCATTTATAAAGCATCGTAGGGTCCGAATCGAATAGCTCGCCGAGCTCTCGAAAATAAATAAAGGCATTGTCCAAGCAGTGGAACTGAGGTGTAATCAAATCAAATCTTTTAATGTAAAGAATTTTTTAGTTTTGATATTATTCAGCACTATATATGAGACTGTACTTCTTACTTTTTATTTGGGCAGATATTTGTTTGCAACTCACGAGTTCGTTTTACTCGCCTCAAACGTTCGGATGAGTTATTCGATCCGGATCTAATATTAAAATAAGGCTCTTAACTACAAATTTGTTTACGTATTTTACTATATTATATTTTAATTACCATCGCTGTCTTCAGATACAAAACATAATAATTTGTATTGTCAATCCTGCATGTCCCTAATGTGCAAACAGAAATAGTAAATTTCGGTAAATTTCGCTGTATAATTTATAATTTTTGCAATACAATTTTTCTCCGAGTAGTCGATAACAAAGAATTCTAAAACTTAATGTTCATTATCCAGAAAGATCCTAATTCTATCTAAAAAAAAGCTGCACTCATGGTCCAAACACTTGATCGAAAACAAAATTCCCAAAGTGGAGCTCGTACGCCCTCGAGTCCCTTACACTGTTGCTGTCTGAAGGCCGTTCTCTACACACTCGCGCATAACGATACGAGCTCCATCCATGCAGGACGGCGACAATCGAGTTTAATCCGCGCATATCGCCCGGTTTTTCCGTTCCACAATATAAAGCCCACTCGGCACTCTGCGCCTCTCGCGACCGACTATACAGTTGGCCTGCGCCGGAGAGGAGCAGAGAGGAGAGTGGAAAGGGGTGAAGCGGATTTGACGCGGGGAAAACACAGCGAGAAAAGCGAGGAAATAGGAGCCAAAGCGATCGGCCGCGAATCGCAGCCAGACAGACAGACGCGCTCACGAGTGCTATTGTTCGTTCGGGGCGTTGACGAGCGAGCGCGAGCGCACGCGCGCACAAGTGCATCTCTCGGCGAAATATAAGTATACCTAGCACGCGAAAATATAGGGTTTTGTTTAGAAAAATGTCAAGTGGTATTTCATCGCTACTATGAAGGAAGACCGCTGCTGGCTGCTTTAGCACTCTGCTTTCGTACAAGAGGTTTCATGTGTAATTTTTTATTGGAAACTTGTGTTGATAAAAGCGATTTTGGAAGTAACAGACCAGATGCAAATGTCCATTGTCTGCTAGTGGAAAATTGTAATAGTCGTAATAACAGGTAGATTTTAAAATAACAGAGGTGCATGTGGAAGGACTTTTCTATAAACCACAGACTTTTTAAACGCTCAATATTTTTGTCCGTTCGTCTGTCTGTATGCAAAAGAAAAGTTACACTGAAAAGAATCTTACTAGGAGAGTGTCGGAGGTTTGGAAAACGATATTTACTAAAACTTTCAGGGGTGCTTTCTGACACCTAAAAATTAAGTTTAGCACTTTTAGTTCTCTCCAGTGGGCTCTTATTTTCGAGATATCAACCAATTAATCTCAATTTCCCGCTATTTTAGTAAAAAATAGTGCCTTCTGATCATACCTTTTCAAGTTTTTATGTTAGATAAAAACGCAAATAAGTAGACGAAAAGAGCTCTATTTTCAGCTTTATTTCGTACAAAAATATTAATCTGATAGAGAGTGGTTAACTTTCAAATAAAGCGATGAAAGGTACACTAAAAATTACTCTATTTAAAAGAATTAAAATCCTTGAATTTAGCTGCATTTTTCATCACACTTTTTGAAAGTTAATAACTTTGGTCCCAATTAATATTTTAATACGAAACAAAGCTCTTTTCGTCTACTTTTTGTTGCGTTTGAGTATTTTTTTCTAGCATAAAAATTTGTAGAGCTATGATCAGAATTAGAGGCACCATTTTTTACTAAAATAGCGCACAATTGACATCAATTGATTGCTATCTCGAGAATAAGGACCCATTAGAAAAAAACTAGAGTTGCTCTACTTCATTTTTAGATGTTAGAAAACACCTCTCAAAGTTTCAACACATATCGTTTTCCAAACCACCGACACTCTCCTAGTTAGTTTTGCTTACAATATTTAAAATTTCCTTTTCATATTATAAAACTTAAAATCGTGGGTTACCCAACACTAAATAAATTATATACGAGTGCCTCATGTTTTTTTATACATATATAAAAATGAAATTTTACGTATTTTTAAACAAATTATTATTTTCTTTTCAATGCAGCTTTATTATAAAAGCGTTTATTTATTTTTTATTTTTTATTTGAAAGTCAGGTTGTCAAAAATGCGATTTTTGTCTGCAATTTTCCACTAGATGAGCTTGAATACTCTATACCGTATGTAATACCAACTGCTACTTTTTTTCATGTGATTTATTTATTTAAACATTATAGCAAATACCTGTTTTATGTACGGACAGATAGAAATTTTTTAAAAATCGCTTCAGAGCAATTGTGAAAGACGTATATAAATCGAATAAAACTCCCAATTTGTAATTTCTAGATATTTACATAAGTTTTTCTAACGCAGAAACCTTTAAAACGTCGAAGTTCGTCAAAATTTCTTACGCTACAATTGGCATCGTTAAAAACTTTTTCTTCGAGAAATCAAAAATAGAACCATCCTGTCTTAGAATAAATAAAAGCACTGTGACTATTGATCCAACTAGTGAAAATAATCACTCCAAGCGACGTTCATTCCCTTTTTATTCAGAGATAGTGAAATTTCGTTAAATGTTTTTTAATGAATTTCCTTTTAACGTTCGCAAGTGAAAATACATGTAGGTCGTTTAAAGACTGACTTGATATTGCAATTAATTTACTACCATTTCTGCACAACGAAAATTTTAATGATCGATCTGTTAAAACGTAAAACTAATATATAAAAGATACAGGGGGGATAGTAACTCGTAATGAATTGTTTTTTTTTTTATTTTGAATCGATAATCCTTTGAAAAGATAAAATACGTTTGTTTTTTGTGTAAATACACACGTGAAACGTTGGTGTGTTATTTGCTTAATGGGACGTCCAAAATTGGACGTTAAACGCAGTTATACCTGTTCCAGTGAAACGATTTATACTGGATATTATATAAAATTAAAACTTTAAATACGTTTTTTCGAATTTTATTTTTTTAATTTCAAAAAGTTTCTTACACTTCGTAATCTCATTGAATATTTTTAAAGCTTATAGGAAATATTTCTATAAATACTTAAAAAATAAACTTGGAATTTTCTTTTACAGAACACTATAATGCTAAACATATTATTTATCAGTTGTTAGTGTTAAAATATACAGTGTATCATATTTTACAGAGTAAAAAATGGTTTATTTTTCTTTTTCAGACCTTAAATCGAATATAAATAACTTTAAAAATTTATATTTTGAGTTAAATAATATAAATAAATTTCTTAAATAAGTTTATAGTAAATAATATATTTGCGAATGGAATTTTTTCAAAGGCCCTTAATTTATCACAAAAATGCGCATTTTTTTCTATAAGTTGGATAAATGTTGGAATGATCTCAAAATTGGTATGAATCCTTCTCCAACTGTCAAGAAAGTTATGAAAGTTTTAATTTTACTTAATGAAATAATGCGATTTTTTAAGAATTGTTGCAGCTTCACCTTAGTTTAATAAATAATGTCTTAGAATTAAGTTATATTTATAAACTCGTTTTTATTCTCGCTATATGTAATTAAGTTTATAACATCAAGCATATTTAAGAGCGATTTACGCTATACTTAATATATTTTTAAATATAGTTAAAACTGGGATATCACAAATCAAATTTTATTATATAGAAACCAGTGAAAACAAAATTTATTACCGCAATAAAGATTAAATGTATACATATAACGTCAGTTTTAGAGAGCAATCGATAAAAGTTTGATGCGAGGATTTAAATTAAAACTATTTTTTACTCGATGCAATAACGTTTAAATCGAAAAAGCTTCCCTTTACTAAAAAATTTATTTTTAATTTTCGAAGCCAAATAAAAAAAATATAATCTAGAGCACCCCGTCATTATTTAGCAAAGTAGCCAAAATAATTAAAGGACTGGATGCATCAACGGTACCAGCGCTTTTTTTAGTGATTTTTATCTCTAAGAATAATACTCAGATAAAAATACATAAAATATAATGTTTACAAAATGAGCGAGTTTAACAAAGTTTTATTTTTTATTTCTACATCCGAGCATTATCGTTCGAGATAAACATTATGAAAAGAGAGCTAGTACCGTTATTGCATCCGGCCCTTCAATTAATTATCTTGCTATCTGCATCTCTCATGTTTAGTTGAAGGCTGCAGCCTAAAAAGTCACGTCGGAATAAAACGAATTTTCCATCGTAAAACTTGGCCAACTGAAACCAAAGAAAAACAAGCGAGCAAACAAGCCCCCGACCGCATCCAGTGCAGCGCACTAACGAAATTAAGTAAACTACCATATTAATAAATATAAGCTACCCCCTCGACTCCATGGCGCTCGCGAAAGCAAATATCCAGTCTAAACAGAAAACTTGTCGAGTGCGCGCGGGCCGCACTCCTAGACTCTCGGCTCCTTCTTCGCGTATATATACGCGGTTATAAAGGGAGGAAGGAAAAGCGAGCCGCGAGTGTAAAAATAGGTATAACGAGCCAGGGCCATAACGCGCTTCCGCGCCGCAACTTCGACTCTACATGCGCGCGCGCTGCAGCGCAGCAGCCCTTCGGTCCGTATAGATATAGCTACAATACGCGCGTGCACGCCCCCGGAGCGCGGATCAAAACTTTCCCGGGATTTCCAGTTGCAGGCGCGGGCGGGCGCGAAGGTATCTCGAGCATCCGAAGCACTTCCGCGTGCGGGGGCCATGTGCGAGCGGAGCGAGAACTCCGGCTATATACTATACACGAATTCTCGCTTCTGGCTATATAACGGCTAGCCTTTCCCTGTGCGTGGCACTGCTGCTGCCGCTGCTGCCGCTGCCATGTGTTGCGCGTATAGGTAGATGTGAAGTGACGAGGGAAATAAAAGTTTTGGAGATTCGTGCACTGGCGTTGATTAAATTAACATTTGGCCGATAGAGCTTCTTTGTTTGACTAAATGGTGAACGCGCGAAAAAGTTTTGATGAAAATGAAGATTCGGGGTTTGTACTGGTTGAAAGTTCTGGAGCGAAAGGCTCGCTTCAAATGCGCTGAGGGAAAATGTTTGTACAGTTTTAGAGTGGAATTTCACTACAGAAATGTAAAAATAACACTCAACGTGTTTGGAGTGTGATATTCGCTGTACAAATTTTGGACTGTACTTTTTTAGGATATCATGATGCAAAATACTCGATTTTCTACTGCAAAGTAGAATACTTATAGTAACGATGCCATGTTTATAGAATATACTCAACTAGCAATTTTATCTGTAAATGTGGCATTTTGGCAATGGATATGGCAATTTCTATTATAAATGTTCATAGTCGCCCTGGTAAAAATCTGTTTTGTTCCGAGCCAGTAATCGGCCATTAATGTCCATTCAAAGTTATTAGTGGCCAATTACTGGTTCAGAATTAGATTAATTTCTACCAGGGCGCCTACAATAGTAGGAATCAAATAATTTATAAAATACTTTTTAGACCAAATTAAGCTGATAATGAGAATAATAAAAAGTATCTGACAAAAAAATGTATGTAAAAATGTATGTAGATAATTCGACTTGTTTTAAATTCTTAGAAGATGAAGAAAAAAGTTAGCCTTTTTCTATTAGTTTAAATTAAATAATAAGTTTGATGTATTATTAGATACTTATTTAACGGTATCGACATAGAAATCACATAAAATAAATTGTCATCAAAAGTAAAATTATGCAGTTTTGTTTAGCCAATCCTCATTTATTATTTTGTTAACTAAACAATCAAGATTTAAAATTAAAAGTTGAAGCTGATATAAAGTTAAATTTATTGTAAGTTATTCGCTTTAATATTATTAATTTGTTGGTTTATTTTTAGTGTATTTACTATAGATTTAGATTTTTTTCATTTAAGTATATCCGTCAATGCACAAACAGAAATGGGGTGATTTTCGATTGTAATAGCATCCAGAGTTCCCAGTCCCCCAGTATCTCTATTTAGAATTTCAAATCTAGAATAAACATATTCAAAATTGAAATCTAGTATTATGCAAAATTATAATTCATAGTTCATATAGAATAATGAAAGTCAGAATTTATCTATAACTACGAAAGCCATATTATGCAATACATATAACAACATTTTAAAAATTATGCAAAAATAGAATATTAAACAAAAAAGTAAAACTAAAATACAGCAATTTTATTTATTTTTGAATATGTTAATTAATTTGTATTAATTATTATTCATACAGCTTTCGTAATTATAAACTATTTGGCTTTGCTGTTTGTCAACTATACTTCGACTTTTGAATGGCAATATATACACCTGAACTTTGGGTATATTGTTACAATTGAATCCACCCCAGAGATAGTCAACTTCAAGCTATACCATTTTCTCCCCAGTGTACACTGCGTCATTCGATCGGTAAAATGCGGCAAAGGCAAGGCTAACAAAAAGAAATTTTAATTAGCCTAATACACATCAAGTACGATCTCCGAGCTCCTCCTAAATTTATATACACCCAAAACAAAGAGCCGCGTTTTCGGAAACTCGGACGCCGGACTATTATAATACGCACAACGCGCGCGATATCTCTCCGCGTGCATTCGCACATGTACGAATGCGCGCGAGCGCGGGGGTGTGATAATTTATTTTCTTTATACAATTCCGTCGGTACAATGCGCAAGGCATGAAATATACGAACGACCATCGTCCCGTTCCCTCTACGAGAAAGAGAAAGAGAGACCTTTATGGCCCCTGCACCGACACCGCCGCCATTCCGCGCCGCGCGCGAGAGCACGGAAGAGCGCGTACAATGCGCGCTGTATATACATATATATACGTGTATATGCGAATGCAGAGACGGCGGTGGTGGTCGTGAAGATGCGCCCCTCGAGAGAGGGAGAGAAAGAGAGGAGCATGTACAAGAGAAACGGAGAGCTCGGAGCCGCGCACTGGAAAATTATTGTCAAAAGAATCTGTTATAATGCGCGTATTCAGCTGCCGTTATTATGCGGAGGATTATGGGTGGGCAAGTGCACGGCACGCGGGATGAGACGTAGATTTGCTCGCGCGAATTAGAATTTTTAATGAGTATTGCTCTGTTTGTGGATGAAATGCGTGAGTAAAATCGCTGAAAAACCAGACCAATTGGCATATATATATATATATATATATATATATATATATATATATATATATATATATATATATATATATATATAAGTATACAAATATTACCCGCCATGGTTTCGCCCGCGAAAATTTGCAAGATAAATAGTTCAAACTACACAATTTTAACGCAATAGAGCGGCCATTTTCGCTACAACATTTTATTTTCTTAAATTTGAATTTCAGATTCAGAATCTACGACTTTGTAAACCCTTTACATTTCTGGTTAAATTGCGTTTGTTTTGTAAAAGAAACCTTGAGTCAAATGTGACTTTATTTCTGGGCTCTGAACTTCAACGGTTAAGTAATTTTCTGCATCCTTCTAGAACCTTTGACCGAGATACAAGGTATCCTACATTGTACTCTAGGTTCTAAGCTATCTTGCACTGGAAGTTTCATTGAAATCTGTTCAATGGTATAGAAATAGCATATAAAATAAATTAATTTCTTTTTCATATTTCTGATAATATTATTTTAATTAATAAGCCTATAAAACTCTAAACGTAGCAGGGATTCTGTTAAAAAAAATTAATAAAAATTGGTGTAGTAATTTTTTAGATTAACGGTAACAAACAAACAATCGCTGTCTAGTTAACAACGCGGTAACAAACAAATTACACGCTGTATTTTTAGCTCTCTGGCTTATCTGAAAGCATATACACTTTTAAATAAGGAATTCGAACCTAACAAACAAACGTAAAAAAATGTAAAAATGAGGTTAAATAAAAGTATGTATAAAATACTCGATAATTTGAAGTGAACGATTTTACAAGTTCAGATTTTACCATTCTTATTCTAAACAATGTAAAAAGAATCTCATGCATTTATTCGAATTTTCATGAATTTAATTAAATTCACGATAAATTCAAATTTTTCATTATTCTGAATCGATAATGCGAAACTCAATAATTCAAATTCTCCGCTAACTTGAATATTTTGTATAGTTCCTTCAACTTTGAATTATCTAGAGCCGACTATAGTATTGCCAAAATTGCATTAAAAATTATTATTATCAAATATAAATTTAAATATGTAAATATGCTTATAGACTGAAAAACGTAGATCAAATTACGCTTTGATATCAACAAAATACATAGCTACATACACTCGACGTGAGAAACGTTTCCTGCAATATTATTAAAATCTTTCAACGAGGTTAGGTTGAATGCAGTAATTGACAGATTATTTCCAACGAGATTGAATTGTTACGTAGAACGTATATGTGTTTTTCTTTGTCTATTTATCGGGTTTCTATGGAACATCAAGAGGCTGTTTTTTGAATTCAAAAACCACATCTATAATAGATATAATTTTAAAAATAATTTTAATAGTATGAACAGAGTACATTGTACCACTAGGGGAGATAATGAGCTATTTCTAGCGAGAAATACCTCACCCGAGTCTGAAATAGCTTTTCTCCCCGTGTTACACACCGTATTTTTTCCAACAAAGGCATCATAGGGCATTCTTTTATGCATGAAAGTTGGGTATGATTGCGTATTTCGAGTCGTGCACAACGCAGTTGAAGATTGTTGTATTTTTCATTTTCACTTTTAATCGTACAGTTCAAATATATGCACCTTTTCTTATTTCGATTTTAATCGAAACTCACGCATGCGTAGTTACGCACTTGTGACTACCAAAAATGGGTCCGGAGCTTATTTCCTACATTTTTTCGCAATTTTTGAGAAGCGGGGAAAAAACTTACTTTTTCTCGCAAATGCGGGGAAAAATGACATTTTCCTCGCTAAATGAATATTTTTCACACTTTTTACAAATACGCTCGAAATGCGCGATTTTCCACGCTACTTTTAGAAAAAATGTATTTATTCTAACGCGTGCATGAAAAAAGCTTTTTTCTATGCCTATAAAATGAATGGAAAATTGAGCTTTTCGAGCATCTTCGAGTACCGGAAAAAATAGTATATTGTGTAACTTGTGGGGAAAATAGTCTTTTTCTGAGCGAGGATGATGATTGAGCACGAGTGCTCAAATCATCATCCGCGTCTAAAATAGTCCTTTCGACCCGTGTTACATATCGTACATTTTTATAATAAGTGTGTGAATAGGGCCTTCTTTTTCTTGCATGCAAAGGGAAGGGGGAAATGGGCATTACGAGTCGTCCACTAAAGACCTAAAAAATTCAGGAGTGGGAGATAATGGATAGAAACGTCCTTGCTTCGAAAGCAATTTAATCTTTTGAAATGCATATGCCGGTAAGACTATTAACAATTTCGACATCTTAAGACAATCTAATTGAAGTAAGATCCAGTGAAACCTATCTATGTAAAAATATCAACTGATCAAAGAAAAGAATGGAACAAAATAATTGCACCCTCCCGCCCTCCGAATAAGAACATCAACGCAGAAAACGCCAATTTAACAAGTCAAATCAGCCAATTCCAGCCGCACGAAAATATCTCTCGCTGCCCACGATCGGCTATACATCACTCGACCGACATCTGCGCTCCAAGCCAAGCCAAGCCAAGCCACCGCAGCAATATCTCCAAATATACAAAGCAGCCAAAAAGAAGACAGGCCAAAATTGATTTCTCCTCAACGAGGGAATATACCTGGGCGCGGGGGAATTGCCGCGCGCGCCGTGGCGCCAATATATTCGCCTCGAGCATCCGGAAACACACGTACACAGCACGGCAATCGAGCAAACAAGCAAGGCAGACAAGCAAGGAAAGAGAAACCCAGGGAATTAGCGATCCACCAGATACACACGTAAATACGGCGCGAAACAGCCGCGCCAGGCCAAGTTTCACGGAGGGGAGAGATCCCGTGAATCCGTGAAAGCGCTCCCGCAGGAGTTGAGCCAGCTCGCGCACCGTGCATATACACGCACAAGTAAAGACGCGCCACGCGGGCTTTGGCTAAAACTTGGTGGAAGGGGGGGAGGGCAAAGTTGCGGAGCATAAGCCTTTATAATGTAACGACTCAACGGGTCATCCTCCGACGACGGGCCACTTTATCAATGGCAGCTGCTGGCTGGCTGCGCTTACGAGCCGTATCCGCTCTCTCTCTCTCTCTCTCTCTCTATCTATCCTCCCCCGCGCCTCAATGCGGACTCCGCAGCGCTGCAGCACACCGCGCGAGCGCGAGGAAGACTCTCCGCGGGGCTGCTCTCGCGATTTATGGCCCGCGATGATTCATGGCCGCGCTAAAGAAAAGTTCCAAGGCTCTTCTTCCTGAGTTTTTATATCCGCGGCCCCGTGGGGGGAAAAACCGCGCGCGGGCGCGTCGAAGGGATGAATTTTCATAGTAAATTGCCCCCCGAGCAACTTGCCGCGCCGTCGTTCCTTTCCGTTTGCGCGCCCGGCGCTGCGTGCTTCCGCCAAATAAAATCTATAATTTAGACCACCCCGCGGCCGATATTTATTGCCCCGCTGGCCGCAATTTTTACCTCGACGCGCCGGCTCCTTTCCGCGTGCGTTTGACTACGCGCGTCGAGGTAAGGCTTTGAGCGACAAGGAATTAACGCGTGCGTTGCGCTTGTTTTGTTCGCAGGAGGGAGCCGCAGTGGACGCGAGGAGCTTTTGAGCCGGGGACCTGAATGAGAGCAGCCGAACGACGAGTCGCGGAGCTTCGCACGAGGTGAGTTGAGTTTGCAAGGGGCGGAAGAGGTATGGGCGATAGGGGCGGGGCGGGAGGTTCTACGTCAGCTTTTTCCAGAGAACGATGAAATGATGGAAAATAATGTACCCGTATTTACAATGAAAGCGAGCTGGGCTGGGGGAGAAAGATATTCGGTTTCAGCGTAATGAACCAGACAGATATGAATGTTAAACAATAAAAGATAATTAATTTTCCGCGAAATGTAATTCGAAAAATTCGCTAACGGTCGGTTACAACGAGAATGATGTACATATTTTAAGTAATTAAATTATTGAATTAATCGAAATATTTGGCGAAGAAATGATTTCGCTTCGATGTTAATATACGAGCATATGATATTTAAAAATGAAAATAAACATTTGGATATTTCCATGGTCTTTTGGCAGCCTCGCTATTGGCAAAAATTGAAGCCCTTCCAGTGGGAAAAAGCGCAATAAAGCCTCGTCAAAGCGCGCATTCGCGAATAAACGAAAAATCCAGCCCTCGACAAAGCAAATATCCCGGCGCCAAACCGACGTGCCCGCGCAAAGCCGAGAGCGGAATCAAAAAATAAAACGAAAGAGACGACAGAATCACCCAGGACTGATTCCTCAAAGCTCCCGGCTAAGTGCATTTCCCGGGCGCGAGGTTCCCGCGCTTGTTCGGCAAAGCGAGCGAGTCGCGCCTCGCGCCTATAAAGCGCGCGAAGATTTGTCAAAGGCGCACGGCGCACGTGCGCGCATCCCGGCTGCAGCCTCGCGGCACGTACACTTAAAACCCCCCGAAGAGAGAGAGAGAGAGAGAAAGAGCGCAAGGGTGGAAAAGTAAAAGACGGACGCGGGCGCGCGAAAAAGTGTGACGTGGATTCCGAATCAAAAGAGAATCCTGGAGCTCTCGAATAGCGCTCCCTCTCTCTCTTGGTGCTTTCCGCTCGGCTGGATCGCGAGGCGAAAGCCGAGGAGCTACTTCGCTCTCGAACTTTCTCATCGTAGTAGTCGTCTTCGTCGTCGTCGTCAAAGAGGAGCGACGTGTAGGTGTAAGGAGCGCGCGGAAGGAAGCTGCAGCGCAAAAATGAGGCGAAACAAGAGAGGAGCTTGCACGGGAGTGCGCGCTCTGGTGTAATACTCGCTTAAAGCCTGCCGTGCTCGCCTGTCCTGGCGCATAAGTTACCGCCGACGATAGAAAAACTTCGTTTGTCTCGGTGAATTTCCGGCCCTTTGAGGCCGAACTTTCTATCTCTCGTGCAAATTAAAATTCATTTGACCCTATTGTTGGAGACTATCCTTTTTAATGAAAAATTACAGTTCAAATTGTGGAACAAATTTAATGTTATATATGGAACTAGTACTATTAGTTCACTATAGACACTCAGTTGACAAGTGTGCTCTTGGTTTATAATCGTATAATTTGAAAATCAAATACAATTGGTATATATATACATATTGAAGCTATACAAATATAATTGTCAAATAAATATTAAGACATAGATTTGTTTCTCATACAGCTTTTGACTTATTAGAAATTGTTTTATTACAAAATGACTATTTATAAGATGGTGAAATTATACGAAAAACATGTTGCCTTAAAGCAACTCTAAATGCCAAAGTGTTAACACAATTCTTCGATTATGTACTGTAAAAAATGAAAGATACGGTGTAATAATCTATAATTGGACAGAGCATTTTTTTTATCTATAATTAAGCGAAAAAGGGCAAAAAAAAGAACGTAGGCAAAAAAGGATAAGTTTGTTTAGCTCGACTCGGAAACGCTGACGAATTTCTGGTTGAAAGAAGAGTGTTCAACCGCGCTGCTCGTTACTTCTTTTTTCTCAAAAAATTTCAAATTAGCGGCCGCATTTAGCTCGAAATGCTTCGTGGGCGTCGAACAGGGTCATTATTTTCGCTCGAGAACCGATCGCGTAAAGCGGGGGCTTTGAGCGGAAAAACGAGAGGAAAAAAAAACACGCGGCCAATAAGTCTAGGCGGCTTTGCGCGAGCGGGCACAGTTGAAGCCGATTAATTACAAAGTCATTAATTGATTACGAAGGAGGTCGAGTCAATTAAGCGAAATAGCACGTATAAGCTCGGGTGGCGAGTGCGCGGGAGCGTAAGCCATCGATGTAAGTAGGAACGTGCGACGCCACGATGGAAATTGCAAATCGACAAGCTATTATATATATTTATAACTCTAGCGACTGCTCACTCGAAAAAATCCACCATTAACAGCTTTAAATTAAACTTAAATTGCCCCAAGTTGCAGTTCCTTCTCCGTAATTGCTTTCGAATGTTTCATCAATGAATTACTAAAATTAGAATGACGCATACTCAAGACAAGTGACAACATTACTTTATTTAATATGCTAAAACAACTACTTTTTGAAAAATACTTGTTCAATTCTTTACAATAAAGATTAAATCAAAAGAAAAATACGCGTACTTTAAAGTATGCAGGATTATGACATATCTAACTTATAAAAAGCGAACACATTTATTTAGATTTTCAAAAGGCTTTAAAATTTTATAATTGTATTTAAAATAAGTACTAAATATTCTCAGATTGGTTAGAAAATCTAATCAACTCTAAGATAGAGCAACGCATTCGCTGGCTATATTAATATGGCTACTTATACGAGATCTCGCTTTATGAGATATTCTAAGGTACCAAAATTCCTACAGTATAGCTGTTGTATCAAAAGATGTTGAAGAGCAAGATAATCCCGCTTCTAGCGCCCTTTAATCACAAGATAGTGATATGTTTATGCGCGAAAGCATCATAAGAAAACTGCTTTCTTAGCAGATGCATGTAAGTGAATAAAAACGCTGCAAATCCATTAGCACTTAGCTTCCTCAAACTAAATTAATTGTGTCAATATTAAATTCTTTGCCAGATTCTTTGTTCCTATACATTTCTTAAATTGCTATATTTTTTCTAAATATAACCGCTTAAACTAAAAATTACGTTTTCGTGTATAACAAAAGAAGGGAAAGAGCCTATCCAAAATTTCCGGTTGTAAAAAGTATGTAGTTTTATTTTCTTTTTAATGCATACTAAATTGATCATTATATGTCTAACATGCCAAAAAAAACGAAAATCTAAAACTTAAAAATCGAAAAATCTTTATAACACCAAAATAAGTCGATGGAACTTTAAATTTCTTTTAAATTTCAAATGTTCATTAAGAAACGAACAAACAAATACACTTACTCACATAAACACACATGCATACATACACGTACACACACGCTTACACACAGACCTACCTGTATATTCTGGTACAGAAATCTGAAAAACATCGAGTTTTTTCCGAAACTCGAATTCCAAAATTAGCACCGTTACCGCTTTTACGTCGTTGCGTTCTCTTTGCAAAAAAGCAAAGCGGAGAAGAAAATTGCAGGAAAATATTTGCCCCAATAAAACACCATGTTTTCCAATAGTATAGCAAAGTACACAAAAGCTTTCGTAAAGCGCGCTGACACGAAAAGAGAAACAAGCGCGAAGGGCGCTTAAAATTGAATCGTCTCCGACCCAATAAATATCCTCTTAACAATGTGCGCCGATGCCTCTCGCTTTCCCAGTAAGAAAAACGCCTCGCAGCTGCACGCTCCGACACGCAACATAATTATTATACAGCACGTGCGTCGGGCGGACGAACCCCTCGAAATCGATTTTAACGAGTCTTCGTTAAGAAGCAGACGGAGAGAAGCTTCCGATGCAAGGGCGCGCCGGAAGAGCGGACGAAAGAGATCCGTCTAAGCGCGAGCACAAATGCATGGGTATATACGTGTAGGCGCGCGGAGGAGTCAGCGACAGTCACATCGATCCAGCCACTGGAGCGGCAACGATTTATTGCCCGACGAGGAATTAATGACCCAATTTGACCCCCCGCTCCTCTCGGAGGGGAATGCGTTGACTGCGACACAGACTCGGGAGTGAGCACTGAAAATCAGCTATCTCTCTCTCTCTCTCTCTTTGTGTCTTTGTGCGATGCCACTAGCGCTGCTTTGGATGACAGTAATGGCAGGATGTTCTTGTTTGCCGGGCTACCGAGAGACATCAGAGAGCAAGAGCAATGACGCGAAGAAACGCGACCGAGTGAGGATATAAAGGGCTGAACAATTGATTTCGACGCCCGTATATGCAGTATACACGAGAGAGAGAGAGAGAGAGAGAGAGGGGATAGAGAAGCTACGAGAGAATCATCAGAAGAGGCGAAATTCTCCTGCTGCAAGCAATTTATATGTTTTATGTATTTGGTTTGACGCTCTAACTATGTTATTTACTCCGGGAGTGCGTCGTAGATCTTTGGCTCAAGGATTTTGATGAAATGCTGGGGTACTTTTTTTATACGTCAATAAAGGACGAAGCTTATCGTGCAGTAGATAATAAAAATTGAGAGTTTTGTGAGCAAAGATCTTCTGAAATATACTACTGACATTACTATTAACTGATGACTATTTTTTTTTATTTTTCCTCGTAAAAGCAATGTTTATTTATTTCACTTATCTTTGGATGCCTATATTTTCATTTTCGATGAAAGCCGGGATTTTTAAATCTAACACGAAACGTGTAAGTAGGTCAATATTTGCAATTCCAATGAAAATTTGTATGACGCTTTAAATAAATTGGCTTATTTCTAGTTATTGGCTCATGCATAAACATATCTATAGTATTTTTAAAAATCTTCAACGCCTATGAAATAATTTTAAATTTTACAATTTTTCATCCTAGACAGAATATAAAAATGCTTTCTACAACCAAGAATAATAAAATAAAATCCATTCTCCTGCATAAATTTTGATCCCTCATGCACCTTTTATACATTTTTTACACCTTTACAACATTTTTTATTTCCTGCGGCTAAAAGCTCGTTAAAGCTAAAGCGCTTTATAGCCAGCATAATATGAAAAATTCTCAAGTAATTTGCAATTAGATTTTAATGCATTTCACAAGTAGAAAATTGATATTAAAAGCAATCTATAGTCATTCAGATGACCATTATAAAATTAAATTATAAAAATATTAGTATGCACTTAAAATTAAAACTAATTGTGCAATTAAAATCGATATCCATCAGTTATAAATAAAACACGACTCTCCATGTATTTAATCGAACGCTTTGCTTTATAAAATAAATATGTACTAATACATATTAGTAATACCTGTATCATAAAAAACGTACTCAATGTAATAAGCTACATTTCTCAGCACGCTACTAATATTAGGGTAATGCGCTTGTTAACAATACTTCATTATAGATAATAAGATAATTGTGTACTATTTATTAAAAACATATTGCCTTTTCTATCAAGAAATAACATTATAATGTATGTACTGTCATTAAAACATAAAAGAATAGTAGTTGAAATTCCAGCAACATCTGGCAACTTTATGTAAAGAAACCTTCAAATCGCATATTTTTTAAATTTAATTCGATGATTACGGTTGTTAAAATTTCATTTAATTTTTTAAATATTACACCCACATTACGCACGATTTAGCAAACACGCCGTCTTCTAGTACTTCATGTTTATCAAATAATATTAATTCAAATTATCTATAAGTATATAAATAAATATTTTGCAGTGTGTGAAAATAATGCAAAATTTGTTCTATACATTAGGCATAGCGCGTTTCTTACACAAGAATTATACATGTAATTATTGTACACAATTTAGCATTGGTCAAATTATATATAGATATATTTGACCAATGCTAAATTGTGCACAATAATTACGTGTGCAATTCTTATGCGTAAAAAACGCACTATCCCGAGTGTGAGAAATCTATTAAATCCTATTCACCAATACAAAAATTGCATATACATCCTATTCACAAATAGGATCTTTTCATATTTGGAAAAAGGAATTAATAGGATTTAATAGATTTGTCACACTAGGGATGCCATCCATTCGACTTTTCAAAATCTATCTGACTTTAATTGGGTACTTACATGTTTTTATCTTTTATTTTCTTCATTTTATTAATTTCTTTTCTTCGGAAGTATCCATGCTTTGGATAAAAAATATAAACCAATTTCTTACCTTGTCCAAATTTAAAAAAAAAATTGAAATTTTAAATCTTATTAAAATTTTTTTCACTTTTTTGAATGATTACGTTACATCTATACTCCAACGTATACCATCAAAAGGTGCCACTATGTAACTGTCACGTCACCAGTACTACGTAAGCGATGTAGCTTCTTTAATAACATTTTTTTAATAACAAGGGCGATTTAGACTTCTACAGGCTTCTTCAAATTAATTAATGGAAATTCGAATTAACGAGTTCTATGTTTACCATGCTTTGCACAGAAATCGAGGAAGATATTTACCTATGAGATAAAATCCAAGCACCCAGAAAAAACTTCGAATTTTGGAAAATTTAGTTATAGACTCCATCAAAGGCACACGTCAAGACACGGTATTACATCGCTGCACCCACCCAGCATCGAAGCGAAACAATCGAAATTTCCAAAAACCTCGCACAACCAGACAGTCGAGTATACGTAGACGCACACTCCCAGTTAGCACGACCTCCCCCTCTCTAAATATATATATATATATATATATATATATATATATATATATATATATATCTTCACGCGTTGTCCTACCCGCACACGTCCGAAACTTCCCCGCGCTACGCCGGACAATTCAACGCATCACCGCTCATCCCACTCTCTCTCTCTTTCTCTCTCTCTCTCTCTCTCTCTCTCTCTCTCTCTCTCTCTCTCTCTCTCTCTCTCTCTCTCTCTCTCTCTCTCTGTCTCTCTGTCTCTCTGCCTGCCTGTAGCCGCATCGCATTACCGCGTCCTCCGCGCGCACATAATAGCCAGAGATAATAGAGATCGAGAGCCCGCCGAACAAACGTTTCGAGGGTCGAGGTGGGCACGTCCTTTCGCGGTCGGAACCCTCTCCCTCCCTCTCTCTACGCAGGTATACAATAGCCTGTATAGAGCCCGGCCAGCAGGCAACGCGGCAGCGGCACCAGTCGTCCAGATGATGATTTCGCCGTCGTGCGCCGCATATGTTCAACACACGGGCGAAAGCACGCGCGCGCCTCCGTCATTTCGGGGACTGTAGACTAGACTATACCGCCACCTCCGCCGCCGTCGCCGTTGCCGTTGAGATACCAGCTATATAGGACCATCAAAGTCAGCGGGCCGCGCAGGCCGTATATATTTGCGCCTGGCCTGAAATCGCGCGCTCTCTCTCTCTCTCTCTCTCTCTCTCTCTCTCTCTCTCTCTCTCTCTCTCTCTCTCTCTGTCTCTCGCTCCGCAGTGTGTAACAAGAGAGACACATTGCGCACTGCAGCGGTGTGAGGGAGAAAGGGGGGAGTGAGTGCGTACACTATATATACTGTACCGCATACTGCCTTGTCGAGGACTTCATTTCCCGAACGACTATGTGCAGGGAGGGACTCGAGCGCGAGCGCTTGGAGCAATTGCTGCGCGAAGCTCGTGTGTGCGTGTACGTGCAGAGACGTTAAGTTAAGAGAGAGGGAGAGAGAAAGAGAGAGAGAGGGAGAGATTGGTTGAGGATTGTAGCGTGGAGTGGCTTGACTAATTGCGAATGGTCCTCTTCGTGGCTTTGACTGGTACCGCGGGTCAAGGGAAGTGCGGTTGATCAGATGCAGAGCGGAATGATTCGTCGCACTGTCGAATTGCTTCGATCCCGATGTTTTGTAGGACGATCGGTTGTTTCTTTGTTTTACGCTGAGAAAAATGATTTGCCGGGGTAATCGGAATTTAGGTGCGCGAACTATGCTACGTTTTCGTGCAATACAAGAAATGAGGTCTACTTACCTGCGCTAATAATAAGAAAGATCTTTCATTCGCGTTAAAAAGATCTTTTTAATATTATATCTCAAATGACTTCGAATTCCAGCAAGAAATACCCTAGAATCGTATAAACAAACTTCACTGCTGGATCGGGTATTGCTGTAAAAGCAATATAATATTAGTTACGATAATGAAATTAAATTTGGCTTGCAACCATACATAAATGTAACAACGATTATGCGGTTAACATATTTTTAATGATATGTGGACGAAACTCTTTTCTTGGTCTACACTGATTGTAAGGTAAAGTGCTCGAATTGTGGGTCAAAATGTTAATTCGCTCCAGAATATACAGAAAAGGTTTCCGTTAAAGTTTTAGTATACGGCTCAAGTTTACTCTATCTATTTAAGAGTATACTCTATAAACGTCAGATGCTTAGAAGTTTTAGGCTCAAACATATTACTACTTTCGCTTTTTTGTATCAATGCCATTATCATGAAAAAATCAATGAAGTACTCAAATGTGGGTCATTCAATTTTAACAGTTCGCAAAAGCGTCCGCACACCGCTTATGGAAATTGATTTTCAGTTGAAATCAGCTGAAACTACAGTATAATGTAGTTTAATAATTGGTGATCAATGGTTCCCCTAATAAAAGCGAGTCGATTCGAAGCATCGTTTTTGAATTGCCGTGAAAGCCAATTTCCATAAGCGGTATGTGTGGTACTTTGGACTAATGTATATACTTTCTAACAATTTTTGCTATTTCGATGTTTCAGTGGAAAATGTATACATTTTCAAAATTGACGAATTTTTTTCTGGATTAAAAACGTGACGAATTTTTGTAGTTCTTTTATAAAATAATTTTTAATATTCATACTTTAAAAAAAAACTTAACTTATTCCAATTTGAATGACTTCTTTAGTATATATCTTGTATATTCAACTAAAAAAAATACTACCTTTCAACATTTTAACTCTGACCCGAATTCAATCACCATGCCTTATACTATATTGGTAGCTTGTGTTGAGTCCTCGATTGAGTCATGCGAAAAGAAAATAAGAATTAAAGAAAAGCAGTAAGATAGGAGAAGGACAATAGAAAAAGAAGTTCAATTGCCAAGATAAGCGAGAGAAGAATGCAAAGGTACGATAAGAGCCCGAGCTGAATTTCGCAGAAACGTGCGCTCGCAAACGTAAGCGGGACTTAAAATGTGGGTAGTTTCAGTTTTGACTTTTATGCATGGAATATCTGTTTCCATTACAACTCTATAGTATAGTATATTAAATTATAAAATAATATACTATTATAAAACAATCACAAAAATTCTAAATTTGATTAAATTCTTTACGCGGTATAACGGTGCTTATATAAAACTAGTGAAATTCGAACAATTGAAATAACTATAATATAAAAAATAACTTTAATAGTTTAACTTATGATTGCATTATGAAACCTATCCTGACCACTACTTCTGTCACATTAAAAGGTCATTTATTTAATATTCATTATTTTGAATTCAAAGATATTTTTATATAATATCTTTGTATGAAACACTGATTGTACCTTAAACAAGGATTCAAGAGAATACTATTTTAAGATAAAAAGCTATATTCTAGATGAACAGACAGTTTCTATGGTATTATTATTATTATTACTACATATTATATTATTAGTCCAAATATATATAAAGAATAAACATAATTATTGAAGTCTAAGAAATTTTGAAAAGGGTTCTTGTAATATGTGTGATAATGTAATTTAACCTTTTCTTAATCTTCAATTCACAAATTACGCACAAAATTAAACCAAGCCAAAAGTTAATCAGTCTAAGCTACTTTCCCAAAAAATATATTGACATAAATAAATAATTCATCGAACTTTCAAATGTAGACACCACTACACCACCTGCGCCGTAAGTCTATAACTTGCGTCTTTTACAATTTAAAAAAGAATTTTACAATCTGATTTTTAAAGAAAATTTCCTTTATACCCACCGACGTCGGTTTTACGAGAACGACGCACCGCTCCTAAAATTCCCGACTTTTTGAACATTGTTTCCGCAAGATCCAAATAAAGTCCCGCGCGCAAGCCGTGAGCCCGCTCGAATTTCTCTCTTCCCTCCCCGGGATATTGCCACTTTAAACCGCGCCTATTCCTCCGAGTCCCCGCGCGCATCCGCAACTCCTCCCTCCTTGTATATCCTCCCTGGCTGCGATTATGTCGAAGTAGCTGCGCGGCGCCGTGAGTGGCGTCGTAAAGAAATTTTCAAGCTCCGGCGTAAAAAGGGAAGCGCTTGCCAAAAGACCGTGTGTACACGAAGAAACGAACCGCACAGGTCCTATATACATATTACAACATCACGAGCAGCCCGAGATAAGCACAACATTTGTAGTCAACATCCCGATGCTGTATACAACCCCACGGGCGAGCGAGGAATCTCGCTCGAACGATGTTTATTCGCCGCGTGCAACGATAAATATATAACGGTTTGATGCGCGAGCGAGTTTCACCTCCCCCGGTGCACTTTGTCGAGTTTCGCGAGAGAGAGAGAGAGAGAGAGAGAGGCGAAGTATTAACGCGCGATGCTCGAGCGATGCCCGCGGGGACGTCATTAGCGTTTCGCGTGGGCGTTGCGCGATCGCGCGAACAATTTTATTACGCGCCGCGCGCTGCAGCCGACGGCGACGTTCTGTTCGTGTGCGTCGCGCGTGACGCGATGGTAGAGTTATGGAGGTAGAAGACGCGCGTTAGATCGTTTATAAACGATTGAGGCGCCATAGCTACGAGCGAGAGATATATAAGCGATGCGTCGTTCTGAAAATCGTGGAGGGGGGCCGTAAGATGCAAACTAATATTAATACATGCTTAATATACTTTGGTGGAATACTTACTTCAAAAACTTGAAAAGCTTTCGTTAAAAAATATTAACTTGCTCGATCGAAATCTTATGTATTTGCTACGAATGTTACTTTCATTTACAGTTTTAAAACTGTTTTAAGAACTTGCACTTGAGAAAAGTCAACACGAGTAAGAGAAACATGCAGTGTATGAAAGATTATTTAACGGTTTTCTAGCTCAGGGTGAAGTTTTTTGAGCACTGAAATATTAAAAGATTTTACACGTAAACATAATCGTAGCAGACAAAAACTTATGTTGACATGTAATGGTCATATAAACAGCCGGTAACATGCGACTCAAGTACTGAATTCTTATTAAGTAACTATAAGAAATGCTATTAACTGTTAAGAAATATTCTGTGCAGTAAGTAATCCTTTTTCTCAGTCTCTTTTTAAATTAAAATGTGAACTAAATAACACGCTAGAATATGCACATAAAATATTGTTTAAGTATGTAATAATTATTCTTGAAAATGAATCTTTGAGTATTCATAATCGTATATTCTGAAAGCAAGTTCGAGCTATTTCAACCATCGATATAATTTGCAAATTGAGATTTTCATATTTCTGAATAACAACAAAAAAAATAATCGCTGCCAATTCATTGGCACTTAGTTCCTCAAACTAAATTAATTGTTCCAATGAAATATTTTGGTCTAAAAAATTAAAATAACAAAAGAAGAAAAATAACTTATAGAAAATTTCTCATCGGATAAAATAGGTAATTTTATGATCTTTGAAATGCAATTACACTGATGTGATCATATCATTTACAAAATACCAAAATAATTTACCTTATCGAGTTCAGAATATCGTAAAATAGAGAAATCATTGTAAAACAAAAATGGGGCCAATGGATCTCAAAATTATACAATTCCGAATCTTCATTAAAAAATAAAAAAAAATGAGTCCCAGTTGGCAAAAAATTACCGTGCCGTTCTCGAGATATAAACGATCAAAAATTTTTTTATAAAAACATAACCTCAAATAACTTGCAATATAAAGGTAATTATAAACTGGACAAAGAAAGAACTTTAGAAATAGTATAAAGCTACCTTACTGAAAAGTTTTAGAAGAGATGGTACCGTTTTACTCAAGGTATCGTTCGACATATAAAATCGACTTTTCTCACAAAATATTTTTTTCTCGAAAAGAGAAAAGGATAAAGACTTGAAAATTTTACATTGTGGAGCTCCCGGAAACCTTGGTACAATATGTAACTGCGTGCAAGAACTACCTTAAAAATTTTCTTTTCATATAGAAACCAATTTTTTCTTGAAATTCCGTTTTGTATTAAATATGTTGCAGCGGATGAACACCCGTTGACAAGTGTATTGAATACTATAAGAAACATAATTTAAAAATTGAAAAACCAAAATAAAATAAGGAAATTCTCAACTTTACTCGCTTTACTCGCAAAAATACACCTTAGCAGACTTAACAATACATCCGATAATGCGTAAAGCTTTTTGCCTACCCTTTCTATTCTATTTAAGTCTTAAGATTAAAAAGTAAATTGCCTATTCTTCATGCTTCAAGCAGCAGCAGCAGCAGCAGCAGCATCGAGGCATTCGAAGGGGGAAAACTGTCTGCGAAATAAATTGAAATTTGACGATGACACGCGCACAATAAACTCCTTCGATACATAAAATGCAGAGAAAAAACAATCGCCCATAATATCCTCTCTGAAGCTCAGCAGCATATGAAAAATGCAAATTTTAATCAAAGCTTATATACAAGCAAAACAAAGGTAAAGCCATTACGTAAGTTCTGGTCATTTCATATAAAGAAAATGCGAAAAGACGGAAAAAAGAGCAAAGAAATCTCATCGAATACAAATATACATATATACGTACTCGCTTGCCGTCGTCGAAATGACTTTGCTGAGTTCTGCGCGCTATCTCGCTTTTCTTGCTTTCAGGGCGACGTCATTGAGAGAAAGAACGAGAGAGAGAGAGAAAGTAGTTCCGGTCCGCAAGAAAGAGCGAGCCAGAGAAAGGGGTTTCTCTTTCTCTCTCTTAACCCCCCCCCCCCCCCCCCACTATTCTCCGAATGTCACTTTAAAATCAAGTCGGACGGGGGGGAGCAGCAGCCAAATGCCTTTGTAATCTCGGGCCGATCGGTGGTGCGCTGCTGCCGCGCGCAGATCGGCCGCCCGAGATACTTTATGAGAAAAGTCGTATAGTAATGCGATTTCTTCGGCTCGCTCTCTCTCTCTCTATATATATACCGCGAGAGCCTGACGACCCAAAGAGAGAGAGAGAAAGAATCGGACGACCATATTCCGCGAGCGGAATTTCAGGAAAGCAGCTCGCCCTCCTCCTTTTACGCGTATACCTATATATGTATATAGATACACACGTATATACGTATATAGACCACGAGGTCGGAGGGCGAAAAGTCGCGATCGGCTCGGGCTGGATTCTCCCGCGGCAGCCGCGGGGCCATCGCTGAAATACGAGAATATGTGCCGCGGACGATGGGACAGTTTCCGCGAGAGAGCCATACTTTTATGGCCGCTTTTATTGCGCTAATATTTCCCGGGGATTCGGGAGATCAGCCAGCGCGCTCTCGAAAGCCATTCGCGAATACAGCCCTCGCTGCTTCTCGCCGAAGCGAATAAATATACGGCGGGGCGCGGTATATATCGCAGTAGCGAGCGCGCGCGCGCGCGCAGTGGGGTTGTATCGATGAAAGGGGCGAGCCGGACTGCAGGAGAGAAAGGAGAGATGGAGACAGAGACCCAGGGAGAGAATTATTAAGATGTAGTGCGGAGTCGGAGCTGCTTCCTGCCTCGGGATGGATGGTGGCCGAGGGGAGGGGGGGGGGAGACGACTCCAATAAATTTTCAATATCCCCCCGGTGGGACTCCTACTCCTGCGTCCGGGAAAACGAAGCTGCGCCGCGGTCCTACCCTGATTACCATCGTATTAGCTTTTCGATTAGACTTCCACTCTCTCTCTCTCTTTCCTTCTTCTCTCTTCCTTTTTCTCGTCTGCAAGGTACCTTTTTGACTCGCAGACTTTGGCTCACTCTCTCTCTCGGTCTGGGTTCCTTTATCATCCGCCGTGAAAATGACAAGAGGGGCTCGTTTCCCGGGGCCCTGTATAATCTCGTGCGGTCTTTGTGCGCGCGCCGGGAGCCTACGAGACGAGTTTTCTCTGACTTTTTTGGGCTGCAAGGAGTGGGGCGGATCTGCCCGACTATTCGCGTTCTTTCTGGGTAATTTTACGCGGCTCGTTTCTGTCTCGTTATTTTGAGGTTTTCCTTTTTTCTTTTGAGGGGTGCCGGCTACGCTGGATGTGTAATATTCCGTTTTGCTTTGTAGGCGGCTTGTAAGGCTTGACATTCACAATGGCTGGAGATTCTATTGCTGTTATTAAATTTTAATTAGAGCATTGCAACGATAATGTTCGATATACAGTTAGAACCTTTATATTTTATATAAAACCATTATTGTTACATTATTCTTCTGCTTTATTTAGTATTTTATATTATTTTTCAACAATAAGAATAAAATCGCCTTAGCTAAATGTGAAAACGTATCAGTTTCGCTGAAAGGGAATAGGAAGAAAGCTTTTAACTGAAATCTCAAAGGAATAAAAATATATACTTGAGAATCGCGATCTGTCGAGGGGTTTCTGTTTGGATATAATTCCCAGAAACGAGGTTTGATAGGAGGCGAGCTTCCAAGAGCACTGAACAACTTGTAGATTTGTACCGGGCATCAGAATATAAAAATTCAAGAATATTCTTGGCGATTTATTTCACATTTTATATAATATACTCACTAAAAAATATTTAAACTTATATATTTTTCCTATAATAATTAATTTTATGTATGGGGGGTGTCGGTAGTGTAGCCATCTTAAGGATCTTTTAATTCCCAGATATATATCGGGTTTTGGGGCTTCGAAAACTATTGAGACATAATATTTGAACCTTTAACTCTAATATCTCTAGAGTTTTTTTTGCAAAAAAATTTACTCTGTATTTTAATTAAAGAAGTTCTAAGTAGTTAACAATTGGCCACTTTACCAACACTGTTGGTAAAGTGGCCACATATTAGTTCTTATGGTAAAGTCGCATAGCAAGTGCTTCAGAAAGTCAAAACTAGCCTAGCAGAGACTTCCTTTATGTGTTATTTAACTATATGATGCCGTAGCGTACACTTTGGTGTCAATATTTTAGGATTAGTAATCCTAGGAATTTTGAAGAAGCAACCACCATTTTTATCGGAGTCATTGCCCTTTGCCTTGCAATGCATTCGTATTGCCACTACACCAAACTCTACGGCAAAATCTGGCACATGCATCTTAAAGTACATAATGAAGTTACAATTTTAATTAGAGAACGCTAGCAGCGTGGTCACCGTACGGACTATCTAGGAAGTAGAATGAGGGACACGCCGAACTGCTGTTGAGTGCAGATTGGTTGAGACGTACATGTAAATATAAATCGTCAAGATTATAGCAGTACTGGAAGAAAAATCTTTTTTTCGATTAGTTATAACAACAAATGTATAATAGAAAGTGTTTCTGGTTTTAAAAAATGTTTCCAAAGTTTCCAAAGTGAAGAAAACCGTAATGAATATGTTTAATTAATATCCAAATTCAATAATAATACTAACGAATTTTGATTATTTTAAAGGGGTAGTATCCCTATAAATTCTGTATTCTGTATTTTTATCTGTAAAATGAAGGGGAATAATTTGAGCTTTTAAAACAATATATGTACAAGATATAATACATTTTGTAATCACCTTTGGTCAGACTTCAAATCCCCTTCGAACCTGAGATATGTGGTTTAATTCGAACATTTTTTGCTTTCATGTAGCCTGCAGGCTGACTCGATGAATCAATTTAAGTTTTACGGGGTATAAATTGTTCATATCAGATGTTAATTTTACCTGATCTATATAAGTTGTAAATATCATTATCATATAAGAATCACTGTATATGTTTAAAAATAAATAAATTTTAATTTTTGTATTGCTTTCAGATCCTTATAATAATTTCCGTCGGGTCAGCTTGTTTACATGAAAGCAAAAAATGTTCGTAACCATATATCTCAGGTTCAAAGAGGATTTGTGGTCTGACCGAGGGTTATTACATTAAAAAATGTATTAATTAAATACATATTTCTTTTAAAAACTCAAATTATATTATAGGGATACTACCTCCTTAAATGAAAAAGTCGCATTTCTTGCAAGAAAATTTAAAAACCGTAACCCCAAACTGAACAATTTGTAATTAAATAAGGATGAAATTAAAAAAAAAACCTTAGCCCTACTAAAGTTCTCTTTGCAACAAAAAGTCGCGAAAAGCGCAGATTTTTCACACGCATCCCCCAATCCCATTAGAAAACGAAGTTGATCCACGCCGCGTTACAGAGGAGCGAAAAAATGTCAATCCCCGCGTCCCCTCCACTGCAAAAGACGACATCTCGCGCGCGTGCAGCGCACCAATAAGGCCCATCCCCGGAGCGAGCGCCGCGCGCATCCCCGCATGCACAGTCGGATAAATTTCGGGCTGCTGCTGCTGCTGCTGCAAAACAGACTCGGGTACCTATATACATGCACGTATACGTGTATACTCTCGGCGAGCAGGAGAAGAAGCGATTGCTGCTGACGCGACGATCGCATAGTCACGTACGCGCGCACGTATATAGGTATCGTCGCGTGCTGCGAACGAGTTATACCGGGGGGGCGATGTGTGGTGCCGGTGCTCGGTGCTCGGTGTTATACGGTGTATACGGCACGGTGTAGTTGGAAATTCGCTCGGCGTGCAGCGAGAAGATGCTGCTGCCGCTGCTGCTGCTCGGCCGAGGTATTCAGCTGTGTGCGGAATTCGTGACAGTCGATTTTGCATGGGAGGGTATGATTTGTGGGAGAAAATTAGGCTGCTTTTTAGTCTTGGTATTGTGGATGAATTGTGGATTATAATGAGGTGTGGGATGAGGGCATTGGTAAGGAGAGAAAACACACCATTTGGGAAATAAATCGTATGATGATTATTTTTGATACATATAATTGAAATTCGGTACCCTACAAACCCTTGTTCTCAGCATATGACGTATTGTGTACGCCAAACATGCGTTATTTTAGTAAACAATGGTACCTATACTTTTAATTGTAACTTGGCAATTTTTCATGCTATAAAAATTATTGGAAATGGAATACAATTAGTCGGAAAATTTTTTATTTTGCATTTTGTTTCGTATAACAATATTAATTTATTTTAAAGTTATGAACAATCGAAGAAGCTGACGAACAAAACTAGTAACAAAAATTGTAAATGATGTACATGTGCATGAAATTTCATATACATTTAATGAAATTTAATGTACATGTGCATTAAATTTAATGTAAATTCAAATTGCTTGTTTCTTGGAATAGACAATTTGCCCTGTCAGAGCAACTAATACAAAGAAGTTTTTGATACCTAAAAATGTATGTCCTCTATATATCTGTTGATCGGGTATGCGGCTCTAAAACTCAAGATGTAAATCATTCAATCCTAAATTCACGATTTTTCTAATTGATACATTTACTATTAATAATAACTCTATAGCTATTTATACTGAAAATCTAAAGTCAAATATAGGTTCGTTCCAAAGTTATTATCATATCGAAAATAGGTTTTTGACGCAATTAAACTGATTGAAAAATGTTAAATGTATTTTTTTTCTACTTTCCATTGCTAATAACTAGGAAAAAATGAATATTTTTACATCTAACAATGCTCAAACTAAAAAAAAGTTATTTTTCCCCGCTAAATGAATATTTCTTCACACTTTTTACAAACACATTTCATGCCCGAATTGAAAAAAATAGTATTATAAGATAAGAATGAAAAATACAAAACAGAGACACATAATTATTCTATAGTTGTATGAAAAGCTAGTGCAACGCGCATGTCCTCCTGAAGTAGGTTAATTCGAGCCCCCAGGTATACGTAGCAGTCGTGCTTGTGGCATCGCCATCGGCAAGGGAAAAGACAGACAAAGAGGTACACGGAGCGGCCGCGTCGTGCGTGTTGACATCAGCGCATGATTATTGCAGCGCGTCCGCCCTGGCACGCGGCAGTAATTTCAGTCGTTCCGGGGCTTGTTCGCCTCGCGCGCGATCCGCCGCACCGTACCCGCGCGCATTCTCATTTACATTGACGCACACCACGGGTGCGCGCGAGTACACACAATCGAGTATTACTCGCCCGCTGCCATGTGCGATTGTGTATCCTGCATTGGGATCATGATTTCAAATTGTATTTATCAATAAAGGTGATTGATATCTGATTCTTTTCATTTTTAAGGGGGCCAGTCTGAGTTCAATCCTGTGAGGAATCATTATCTATTATATAGACTGCAAAAATATTTTAACTTAATCTTAAGTATACTATTGTATATATAGTTTTGCCACTATGTTCAATCCTGTAAGTGATGTTTACAGAGCCATGCAAATTCGCTAACCGGCATTATTGAAATTGAAACTTTCTAAACACTTATCAGGCGGAACATATTTCATGTGTTCTTCACTTTCCGGGCTACATTTATTTAAAAAAAAATTTTTAATTGTCAAACACACATATATTAGTTATAGTAATATTTTTGTAGTATTTTTACAGTATTGTTTGTGATATGTGTATATCTAACACATAATTAGAAATAATTTTTTTTAAAGAAATGTAATCCTGAAAGTCCATGAGTATACTTCTGAAGAATTGTTTAAATTAAGCCTCATTGAACATGAAATTGTGTCCAAATTTCTTACCATTTAAGGGATTAATGATTAACAGTTAAATAGAGACTGAGACGAGACAGTTATTGTATACCGTAGAATATGGTCTCTTGGACCTCTACTCTAAAGTAAATATTTTATCAGCTCTATAAAATATCTGGAACGTTACAATCTTATAAACTCTATATAACCATTGTTCGGCAAGTATTCGACAGCAAAATTTTGGCGAATAATTTTCGTATCTTGCGAAATACTTAACAAAATAAAAAAATTTCAATTTGTAAATGTCTCTCATGAAAAAATAAGGCCCATAGGAGTGGTTCCAAAAAATATTCGAAAATTTATTCGACGAATAATTGGCGAATAACCGAATCTAGAAAAAAAAATCAAAATTGACATTACGAAAGTCCGATGACTTTTACACATTAAAAAAGTTCTTTGACTTGTAGAAATGCTTAAAATGAAAATCAGATAACTTGAATTGGTGCACCTGATTTTCATTTTAAAAATTTCTACAAGTCAAAGAAACTTTTTTACTGTGTAAAAGTCATCTGACTTTCGTAATGTCAATTCATGATTCGGTTGTTTGAAAATTATTTGACGAATATTTTTTTCGAATAACCGATTATTTGAAAATTTATTCGATGAATAAAATTTTGAATAACCTATCATTCGTAAATTTATTCCACGAATAAATATTTGATTAATCGCGTAGTCGAAAAAAGCATTCGTCAAATACATTTTTGAATACTTTTTGGAACCACTCCTATGGGCCTTATTTTTTCACGTGAGACATTTAAAAATTGAAATTTTCTTATTTCGTTGAGTATTTCGCAAGATATGAAAATTATTCGTCAAAATATTGCGGTCGAATACTTGCCTAACTATGTATAAACATATGAAATTTTACGTTCCGTAAGATTTATTTTATGGTAGTTGTCCAAGATACCCATCTCTACGGTAAAAAATGTTAATTTGCTTGAGACTCAACTTTTATATAGCAGAAACTGCGTACTTTCTCTTGTTGAACAGACTGTATAAGTAATATTTAAACTTTACGATGGGTAGTTCGGAAACAAAAAGTAAAGATGATGTCACTTCCTCACAGGTTAGGACTCAGTGTTTAGCAGTCGGAGAATGAGTAACATTCACGTATCCTCGAATTCTTGGGCATTTTATAAATTTGAATTTTATCCATATTTATTCAACTACCAAGTTATTTTTCTTCGATAATACACGTATACCACGGACAACGAGTAAAAATTCATTATCACAGAACAATTAACTACTATAAGATAAATGAGAATCCATCGTAGAAAATCCTACATTGTACTCGGTCTGAACCAAGTTTAGCGGCAATCACTTACTTTTTTCTCAGAGTACGAGCGACGTATTCCAGTTGGAACAAGCGATAGCAGCATTTTCCTCGAGGATGCCTCGCGGCGCCACACCTATTAATTATCAAGTTCGCCCTTACTTTCGCAATGCTCGCAAGCAGCCGCCCAACTTTCAGCTTACAACCGTACTTCCGCCTCAACCGATATCCTCCAGGAACTTCATTCTTATTACACCCATATACATCCACTACGCACATCTACGAATAATCAGCGTAAAGTCGCTCGTCCGCCAAGAGAACGACGACGCCAGCGCCGACGAAGACCGACGAAGACTATATGCATATTTCATTCGCAAGTTTCATCGGCGCGCAAATGCGTCGAATCTGCATCGCTCCTCAAACTATACGTATAATACAGCTCTGCGCCAAGGCGGCGTTCGCGCGTACAACCTAATTTCCCACGACGACGCGGCGGCGCGCTGCGTATCTCCTAATACGCTCGGCAAATTTAGCTCGCTCTCTTAACTCCTCCCCCGCAGTCGGGGCTCTGGGAAAAATGCGAGCGCATTTTTACGCGATATCTGCATACGTCGCCCCGACGACGACGACGACGAAGATCCTCGCCAGCGAGAATAAGTGAAGCGAGAGAAGGAAGAAAGGAGGAGGTGGAAGAAAGAGTCGCGCGAGCGCGCAAGACAAACGCGTGCGAGATAATCTCATCCGGCGCGAGAATGCGGCGGGGGGAAGCGGGCCGAGAGAGAGCTTGCTTCCGTCTGAATTTGAAAAATTCGATAATAGATAAAGGAGACGTTGCGAGAGCACGCGGAAGGTATATCTACGAGAGCAAGGGGCTGGAGTGAACGCCGATAATACACTGGAGTAAAACAGGATTCCTTGCGTTACGTGAATCATTCGTCTGAATTCAAGGATATTTTTGAATTGCATCGAATGACAGGTTTGTTAACAGTTAAGAAATTCTACACCGGGTAGTAGTCAGTAAGAAAAATAGACAGAGTGTTAGATTTGAATACAAAGAATTATGTGACGCATGAAAATTGTTATGCTTCTTCGTCGTGTGACTAATATATTTAATACTTTAATTGGGTCTGCAAAATTTCGTTTTACCTTCAGCGTAGTTGTATTCAGATGCATAAAAGTAAGAATAACTGTCCAATTCGTTGTTTACCTGGAGCATAACCTCTTTGTCAATCCAGTTCTCAACTTGTTAACTATATGAGAAAACATTCATTTATCTGTACTGAAAGCCCCGCGAATTAATTATAGTCAATGCACGGAGTTTGGCTCGAATTAGAACTTTTCTCAATGCGGAAGTACTTTTTAAGTACTATATTAATAAAAGCACAAACTTTATAATTACCCAGAGCAACCAGATACTAATGGTTGGTAATCGGGCTAATCTCAGAAGCTACTAAACCACTTTTAATGGGATTCTTATCAGCGTGCAGGATATAAATTGTACGCTACAAAGTCTTAAGCTATCTCTGTTTATCTCTACGTTCACATCTACAAAGCACAATGTCTGCATGTTCGTCTACCTGTACGTTCGGGATAATCTTGAAAGCAACTTAACAAATTTCGATCGGAATTTGTCAATGCATAAATATTTTCGATGATTGCAAGCAATAATTCTTCTCGATGAAGCCGAGCACTAACTATCGTTTAATACAAGCAATCCCTGTTCTCGGTGCACGAGCGCCGCGATAAGGGGGCAAACATGATTTTCCGCCGATCGAGATCTCCAGGCAGGAGATAAGAGATATAAGTGGAGTAAATAGACCCGCGCCCTATAACAAGAGCTCTCCCGGCCTAAGTGGTGTGAGGGAAAATTGCACTTTTGCGCGCTCTTATATACTTTACGAGGCGGGAGGTCTGCGTGTAACGTTTATTCAGATTTTCCGCATAAACACGCGCCCGCGCTCGCGCGAGCTGCCGCGGGAGAAGTAAGAGAAAATCTCTAAAGCTGCCTGTAAAGTAAAACATCGAAATGGGAAAAGCGAGAGCGAGCGAGGAGAAAAGGAGGAGAGAAAAGTGCTTTCCCGCAACGGCCCGCGAAAGAAAAGATAGAGCCATAGCCGCCATGCGCGTGTATGTGTGTGTGTGTGTGTGCGCGCGCGCGCTCGGCTGTGGCCAATGAAGGCGGATTGCCGGATTCCGATGGTTCGATAGTGCGGCCGATATTACTTATGTGTCGGAACTGCCGATGCCTGGTATAATAAAATAACACTGAAAGGATAAAAATGAATTTACAGTGGAATCCGCTTATAAAATGCGATTTTTACGAACGAATTCTTGAATATTGTTTGGTTTTAATGTTAATATATATCGAGTAGAAGTATCCAAGAGAAAATTTAAACGCGAGGACGACAAAATTCAGCTATAGCAAATATAAAGGTAGCTTTTCGTAACGTACGTATAGGTTCGATAGCATCATAGAATAAGTGGAACGTAATTTAGGATGAATTCTTCATTGTAGTCACTGCTTTACTAGTATATAATCGAGTGCTGCTTTAGAGCCAATAAGAATGATTTTGTTCACGCATCTTACATATTTATACCTATAGATTTTTATTTTAATCATATGAATACTGTATAATAGATGCAAAATCGAAATTATATAGTTACTTTTGAAGTAAGTTTAACAAGTAATGAATTACTGTGCAGGTCATAAAAAATAGTAATTAGACTGATGCGATGTATGACTCATTATACATTATTAATAGAGCGAAAGTCTTTACTCAAGTGGAAATGCACTCGTATACGGTTAAAAATGAGTTTGTAATATGTTATTTTTTTTTCGTTTGTAATAATTTGCTTGTTATCTTTTGTTAATTTACTTGTTAACATACCTTTGTAGGATGAAGTCGATATTGCGTTAGATTTTATGTATTTATTTCTTAATGGAAAATAATAAATTAAGGAAAGATCGTGTACATCGTCTTTTTACAAATTTTTACTTCAGATAAAAATGACGATTTCAATGGTGAAAAAGAACTTTGTACGGTTCAAAGTGTATCTAGTTCGTTATAAAGCTTCTTTTAATTTATTCATAAAAAGTTTAAAAACACACAAACACTCTGGATTAAAGTTCAGACTCTCGCCCCCGGCCTGTGTAATTATCAAACCAACAAAACCACAGCGCAGCCGAAGCCTACCCCTCGTCAGCCATGAAAACAGTTTACCCTTTGACAACATTCAAAGTGCAAAGGGCCATACACACGCTCGAGGGCTGAGAATTCTTACGCGGTGTATACCCGATGTGTGTGCACACGCGCGCGCGCGCGCGCCCCGCCTGCGTGCGAGAGCATGCATTTCCCTTTTATTTGCATTATAATACCATACGTGTTTACACCCAAGCCTCACTCTCTTGCCTCCCTCGACGCTCGCGCTAGGGGGTATAACGCAGTTGACTCTGGAGATCAAGGCTGCTCTCGCAGCGTCTACGCGCGTTTTAGTTGCTCCCGCGAGCGTTTATTCGCGGGGGCGGCGCGCGCGCGCAGGGCCGCCCGCCACGGCGAGTTAGCTTCGTGCGCGCAAGTACGTGCCCGTGAACACGCGCATAATACACGTACGACGGGGGTGGGGAGGGGCGTGAAATATTCACGGCTCATATGCAGTATCTCTCTTGGCCGCGGCGCCTCAAACGCTCGAAAGCTCACTTCGCTCGTTTCGCTCTTTCGCGGGCGTGCACACAGAGGCAGGAGGGAGAGAGGGAGTGGGAGCTTCTTTAATGCTTTTGCGCGGAAACTGAAAGCCTCTCAACCGCTCATTTGAAAATTCTCAAAGAAGCCAGGCAGCGGCAGTAGCCGCGTGTGTGCCGGCGGTATACCGGCTCTCTCTCTTTCTCGCTCTCGACGAATAATACGTTTTAGCGCGAGCCGGTTCAGCGCCGGCCGCTGAGCGAGCTTTCGAGAAAGCTCTTTGGGGCTGTTGAAACTTTTATTGGCGGACGATCGCCTCGCCTGGCTATCTATCTATCTAACTATCTATCTATCTATCTATATATCTATCTAGCTGGCTGTCCGACTATCTGTGCTACTCAACCATCCTGTATAGAGAAAGAGAGAGATTGATTGATTCATTGATAATTTCTTCGTGACTGTTCAAGTTTTTCAGATATTTCGAAAATTAAGTAAGATACAGTCTTTTGAAGTTCTTGTAACGTCCCGATATTAACGCCGGTATCCTTTGGTGTTTTAGTACGGCGTCGTCATACAAAGGAACTTTAAAATGTTATAACTTGTGTAAATCTTAATAATTTTCAAAAATTCGAATTCTTCTATGAATACGCTTAGAGGTTCTCTGCCTATTTATCAAATTCGGATCAACAAATTTTTTTCTTTATTAAATTGGTGCACAACGTGGGGCTCTGACTATTCCCATCATTTTATCAAGTGAAGCCCAATATGAAGCCCTGACCATTCCCAACCTATTGTCAAATACTTCCCCTGGTAGAAACGTTGACCAACTATACGCCATATAATGCCCAATTTTATGGTGTATGGTCAATTTATGTCCTATATTATGGTCAACAACCCAGCTTATGGCCGACGGTTTATGGCCAAAATATGGTGTAATTTATACAATTAATTATAAATAAAATTTAATTAAATAATTGAATACCATAATTGAATACTAATTAGATACTTACAAAGGGACAATTAATTATTAAAAAATGTAATTAAATACAAGTTTAGTTTTTTAAGCAATAAAAAATTGTATAACTATCAGAATATCTATTTTCGTTTATATAATAGTTGAAGAATCGATAAGAAATGACTAATAATCATCTTTTTGTAGAAGTATTAAGATGTGAAAAATGTATTCACCTTATACAAGGGAGATTGTTATTTAGAATGAAATTCAAACTTCGCGCCAATTCAGGCTGATTAGTTAGGTTAGTTTAAGGTGTCGGCAAGGTGCTCTTTAAAATCCTATAGCACATATGACACATAACTGACATATTATTGCAGAAGGTAGTGTTAAAAAATTTAAGATTATTTATTTATTTACTAATTTATTTATTTAATTATAGCACTTAGGTAGAGACGGAAGAAGCCTTCTTTTTAAAATTTTGAGAAGGCCATCTACATGTTTGTGTGGTACATTATTAGACACAATCCACTCTTGCAAGTCTTGTATTTCTTTTTCTTCTAGATCAAGCTGCGTATTAGAATCTTGTTCACTGTCCCAATTATCACAAACTGATGAATATTCACTTAATTTATAACAAACACTATCATTATCACTATTGTTATCACTTGTACTTGAATCATTTTGTGCATTATTTTTTGAGATTTCACTGTCACTCACATAATATTCGTTTAAATTTTCTGTTGCTGAATCTATATTGTCTTCTTCCATAAAATCACTGTACTTTTCAACTAAATCATCAAGTTTTTGCTTTTTTTTTCTTTCTTCATAATTTTTTTTCCTATTATTTTCCATCTTGCGAATAAACTTAATGATTGTAGCATGAAAAAAGAAATTAATATTGAAGGTAATGGTCACACAATCTATCTTATATACCACTAGAACTTATATGTTCTTGTGCCAGTAATTACTGAGTATTACTAAGTATACATGACTCATTCACCACAATCTTTTATATCTCCTACAGTATTTTAAACAATTTAACAGTTCATATTTAATCCATATTAAATTCAGAATTAATGTGAACTTGATTTTTTTCCAATATTGTAGTCTATTCGGAATACACAAAACTTTATTTTCTTATGATAATTAACACTTAATTCACAACATAAAATGCTCACAAGGCAAAACTCCGTTTTTATTTAAATGTCTCGGGTAACGGTCTGCTCTCTCACAGCTGTCCACACACTCTGTATGTATACATGTCTGTATATGTGTTGGAAGAGTAGGTTCCGACGGTGTGCGCGTGCGCACGCTGCACGCGCCACGCACTATACTATTATACGTGTAGTTTACGTGTAGAATCAAAGTTAAAACTTAGAATGCAAACATTACTGCAACTTCGCTTATGTACAGCTAAATTTGAATCTTAATGTGTATTCATATATATATATCGCATTAGTTAACTAAATTTTATATTATAAATTCGATTAATCCCATAAAAAAGACTACGCGAAATTAAATTTGTATATATGTATTTGAGGTTATAAATGTATCTTTATCCATATTATGGTCAACTTATGGTGTAATCGGTGGCTACAAGTTGACCACGAAAGTTGGTCAATAGGTAGCGACCAGACCATAAATGATGGTCAATTTTCTACCAGGGTCGTCATATCTTTAATTTCACCATTGTAAAACCTCAAAATCTTAAAATACGCCATAAAATCGCCATAAAATACTATATATAGGAAATTTTAAAAAATTTATTGAAGACAGGGAAATGTCCAAGACGAGGAAGAATTCAGGACGGGAAGTGTCCAGACGAGCAAATGCTTAAGGCGGGGGTATGTCCAATAACTTTTTAATAAATATTCGTATATTCTTTTTTAATAGCTTAGTATCCCATATTACCATCACCTTACTACGTACAAAATTCGGACCCTTAAGAGGACGCCGAATTCTCTGTCCTTGTTTAATCCAGTTTTTCTCCAATTTGTTTAATCAAAAAGTAAGAGTTGTCCCCGCTTCGTCTAAGAACAAGGACCATTTTGAATGCTAAGAAAGCACATAACACTTTTTCGTTTTAGAGAAAAACTTTGAATTACAAAAGTGAGGCTATGCGTAGACAAGGTCCGAGACTCCGGCGTCCTCTTAATGAAGGTTTACCGTATACACTGTATATTACAGTTACCATGACTTTGCACTAGAAAAATTAGTACTCTTTCGGTAACGGATAGCTTGAATGAGTTCAGAACATTTAATACATACACCCGCGCGCAATCACACGCGTAGTCACGCGAATTCGTCAGACCTCCGCAGGCCAACTCCTGAAATCCAGCAACCAGATCCGACTCCCGCGTCTTGTTCCCACAATGATCCTCGTCTATAATAACGCCAACCATAATGCACACAAACACACACACAGTGCTCCCACTACGTAAACAAAGAATAATACAACACACCGCCAGAGACAGAGATAGAGTCACATATAGAGAGCAGCGCAGAACATAGTTCGCCGACTGCAGCTCATCAGCATCCATCACGCGCGCGCGCGCGCGGCATTCCGGCCGCGGGCAACAAAGCTCGCGTCGCGTATACCGATGTACATATACAGTCCGCACAATGCGCGGCATCGCGCTTCCGCGACTGCCCCCTGCGCGCGTGCATGCAACGCAGTCATCCCGCCAGCGCGTAACGTAACTGTCTCCCTTCTCCCTCCTCCCACTCCCCCGCGACGTATATCACACACGCGCGATATCGTAATACTCCCGTCTCGTCTTTTTCGCGTCATCGTCGTCGGCCATTAGCCCTCGTATCCGCGTTGTACAGGTTTAACGATTGCACGATGGCGGGGGTGGGGCGACGACGGAGGATCACCGGCGCGCTCGTTTTCGGGGAGGATGTATACGCGGCCGCGGCGCGAGAATTAATATAGGCCGCGTCGCGAGAGAGCGAGAGTGTATGTATATGACGCGTGAATTTGAGCGTGCACGGCGCACGCGGCCGGCGCGGACACGAGGTTTATTGGGAAGAAGCGCTGGGAGGTTCGAGGGTTTTGCCGGGAGGCCGTGTTCGCGTGGTCGTTATTGCCATGGATGTGGAGGCGGAGAGAGAGAGAGAGAGTGACGTTTGGATTAATGATACGCGTGTTGTACGCTATAGGCAGCGTGAGAGGATACACTGAGATAAAGCCGATTGATAATGGTTACTTTACGTATACTTTACGTACACTTTAGTAAGAGCAGAATTTGTCGGTTTTTCTTTCTAAATAAAATTTACTATTTTATTCTAATGTTAAATTAAATAAATGATTTTAAGAATACAATTATTTATTTATTACAGCAACTTAATAATTGCGAAGCTAAAATATTTTAGAGTAACAGAAAATTATAATTATTACTATTTAATATTATTATCATTATAACAATTATTATAATTATTATTATTATTATTTATTATTGGTATAATTATATTATCAATGGTATTAGTATTATTCACTAAGAAAAATAATTTGCTAATCCCGATATCGCGAGTGTGCACACAGTAGTGAAACAAGCGTCATTGAGATAAATCGATAACCATTACCAAAATTTAAATAAGGGCGGCAATTCAGTTAGTAGAAACAAGACCAATCAACTTTAAACACTTGCAATATTTTTAATTAAAAGAAATAAATTTTAACGCAACTGTTTACTCAAAACCGTTTTCAATCTTTATTTATCGTTTATTTTTTGCTTTGTATAGTAAATGGAGCAGAAACTATGTGTGTGTGAACCGAAACTTTCTCACAAATTTAGATACATACATGATATCTCCATTACAGAACGAACACGTCATACTCCTGTACTTACTCATTGAAACGACTCGCTCGTATTCTAAAATTCAAAAAACTGCTCGAGCGAGAAATATTCATTCTTCCCCTGAATTCCCCGAGAGTTCACGCGTATTGAAAAATTCCACCCGCCGCGCACGCAGCTCTTGCATAAATTTGTCGATGTGCGAATATTCTCGCACTTGAATGTACGAAAAGCCCAGGAATTGCAGGATACCCGAAGTCATATTCATTCCCTCAAAAGCTCCGTTCCGAGTCCCAGGCTGTAGATAATGCAGGAACCGACGGTACATATTTTATACGTTCCAATGACTGCCAAACTTTCGTTGATTCATCGTTCTGTTGCTCTCCTACCCAATATATACAACTTCCTCAACGCGCGCACGCCAATCCTTTTTCCTCGGCGATGCGCGCATCGTCAACCCTCGCTCGTCGTCCCCTCGTCAGACGCTCGCGCGCGAAATCAGAGCCCCGCTCTCTCTCTCTCTCCGCAGTCCGCGGCGCCTGCAAATCGTTAGTCGGGTGCGCGTCGTCGACCGGCGCGCTTGAATATTGAAC
This sequence comes from Gastracanthus pulcherrimus, assembly GCA_949152435.1. Classification (NCBI taxonomy): domain Eukaryota; kingdom Metazoa; phylum Arthropoda; class Insecta; order Hymenoptera; family Pteromalidae; genus Gastracanthus; species Gastracanthus pulcherrimus. The sequence goes on from OX424573.1 coordinate 10,259,544, forward strand.
GGCGTGGGCGCGCGCGTCCGGCGACTAATAACGTTAAGCGCGGCATCAGCGACGGCCGAGCGAGGCGAAAGCACATCCCCCTCCCCTATTCCATGTAGCGTGTATATCTCCGTGTATCAAGCGCGAGAGCGAGCCAAACGAACTGGAAGCGAGCGTCCGTGCGGTCCCTGCGACGGCGAAATCACGATGGCCGCGTCTATGAATACGCATGGCATTCGATTTCGGCAAACAATCGCCCCCCCCCCCCCGGCGAGGGGCGCGGCTAATTTTGCCGCTGGAATTCCCCAAGTTCCGCGCGCTCTCTGCACCCACTCGAAATGGTATAGGTACGCGCGCAGTTTTGAGCTTCGACGGACCGGACACGCCGGAGAATCAACTTGCAAATGGTTCTACACACGTATATACACACCCCGCGATATATATTCAGGCTGGAATATTTTAGCTGCACGCGCGAATGTATATATACGCGTTTTCTTTTGTTTCTTTGTTTTTGTGGAGAAACTGCGGCGCCGGTATCTTGATTTTGCGGAATCACGTCGGCGTGTAAAAATCAAGAGAAAAGTAAAACGAGGTGCGGGATCGAAAGTTTTGCATTGTAAATAAGGACGAGCCGAGGGCCGATGCCCTTGCTTCCGTGCTCGCGTGTGTACCTACGCGCGCGTACCGGCAAATGTTATTTGCGCGTAGGCGGGAAATTTTTCGAAACAGCGCGGATGCGCGGAGGACAAAAGGAAAATGAGAGCATCCCCGACGCGACACATGCAAATCAGCCGGCTCCGAAATAACCGAAAAAGACGGAAGCGCTCCGCGTGTGTATTGCAATGCAAAGAACATGTAGGTGCAGGAGAGGAAGCTGGAGAGCCCACGCTCCGGAATAAACGTGCCATGACCGAATTCTTGGAAAAAGCGTAGACTCCCGAGGAGCGCGACGCGAAAAACAATCGAAAAATGAGACAGTTGCATTCGACTGATCCACTATATACTACGATTGAAAAGAAAGATATTTTTACTCGTTTCTACGAGTGATTCACGACTTATCTACGAGCGAAACGAAATATCGTTATACTGCATTAATTGTGTAATTGATTATAATTTTATGATACTATATTTCTTACTTAATACATTATAATATTTAATAAATTTAAAAAAGTAAAAATGAGAAGTAAATTAGAATCCTAGACCAATCGTACGTTGGAGTAAAAATAAAGTTTTCTAAATAAATAAAGACATTTATAAGATACGAGGGTAGTTCAATAAGTCTTTAGAATAAAGTATAAAAACAATTTTTTTTGGGTAAATTTTTTTTTATTTTTCAACATAATCTCCTTGGAGCTCTATACACTTGGTCAATCGCTTTTTAAGTTTTTTTAATCCTTCAGAAAAGTGCGTTTTCGGAAGTTCCTCAAAATAAGCACTTACAGAGGCAATGACGTCTTCGTTGTCCGTAAATCTCTGTCCACCGAGCCATTTTTTCAAGTTTGGAAATAAGAAAAAGTCACTGGGGGCTAAATCTGGTGAATACGGTGGGTGTTCGACCAATTCGAATTTTACTTCTTCAATTTTAGCCATTGAAACGAAGCATGTGTGAACTCGGGCGTTGTCGTGATGAAAGAGAATTTTTTTTCTCGCCAAATCTGGTCGTTCTTTTTTAATTTCTTCTTTCAGCTGCTCTAATAATGATGCATAATACTCACCAGTAATTGTTTTACCCTTTTCCAAGTAGTCAATAAGTATAATTCCACGTGCATCCCAAAAAACTGTAGCCATAACCTTACCAGCTGACTTTACGGTCTTTGCCTTCTTTGGAGCTGGTTCGCCTGTGGAAATCCACTGTTTGGATTGTTCCTTTGTCTCAGGAGTGTAGTGGTGTATCCATGTTTCATCCACAGTCACAAATCGACGAAAAAATTCCTCATGATTCCGACTTATGCGCGCCAAAAGAGCCTCAGAGGCGACCACTCTATTGCGTTTATTCTCAGCTGAGAGCAAACGCGGCACCCATCTTGCCGATAGCTTTTTCATGCCTAATTTTTCATGTAGAATTGAAACAACTGCACCTATAGATATCCTTGTGGCCTCAGCTAACTCACGCACTTTTAATCTTCTATCCTTCAACACCATATCGTGGATTTTATTGATGATTTCGGGAGTAGTTGCTTCTACGGGCCTTCCTGAACGTGGTTCGTCACTTATTGATGTACGACCACTCTTAAATTCATTTACCCAGTTATAAACCGTTGCTAAGGCAGGGACAGATGTGCCATGAACTGAGTCCAATTCATTTTTTATCTCATATGGAGTTAAACCCTTTAAATGAAAATGTTTAATTACCGCTCTGAACTCGTTTTTTTCCATTTTTCTTAACAAGCAATTTTTTTTTTAATTGGTTATAAAAACACGTAAACTCAGAAGATGTGGACTGTGACTGCACCATATATCTAGTCGGGAGTGGTGCTGACTGAAAACAGATGATTTGGAGCGATTCGCGCGCCATCTGTTGGTCATTCTAAAGACTTATTGAACTACCCTCGTATAGAGATATTTCTCTCAATCCTATGGAACACAGAGATAATACACAGTTTTTAACTTTTTAATTTAGATTTGTTATACTTTCAAGATCTATAAGACATTAATAAACACATTTTTAAAAACTGTATATTTTTTAGAAAATATTCATTTTACAATGCTCTATAATTAATATCCACATAAAGTTGTTAATTATAATAATCTGAGGTGAAAAATTTAAAAACTCACTATTTTAGAAATTTTTATCCGTCATTTTGAATTTTTACCGCGTAGTTGTAACTTACGATTCAAAAACTTACCTTCACGTAGGCAAAAGAGACGATTTGACTTGACAGCGAGCCGCCGAACAGCAGGGCGGCAGGCGTCCACTCTGATTGACAGGACGAAACGCAAACTTTTGTTTTTTTGGAAAGGCACGCGCATTCCGTAAATACCTCCAACCATAGAGGCCGAGTGTAGCATAGCCTGTTAATGCAAAATTAACTTGGTTCAGCAAAACCGATTAAAAATTTGTTTTAAAAACTTATCATTATATAGGTTGCATTTGATAAAAAAACATGTGTACTTTAATGAGTTAACCGAGTGAATTAGCTTCGCTTATTAATTATCTCATCAACATTTAATAAAGACTTCGACTCTTCAAAGCCCATTGTATCTCGGAGATAGGGCATTTCCAAGTACCAAAAAACATCTCCCTAAGCCTCATAAAAATTCGTGACTCGTATAGTCATGATATCATCCTTGTTAAAACGCTCGAGATGTACTAGTCATCATCGCCACTAGTTTCTTATTCGACTGCGAAATACTGCACTTTTCGAGTAACGCATTCAAAAGAATCAATCGAAAGCGAGTGATCTACAGTCCTCAACCGAGTGAATAATTGCTGTTTCAGTTTCCAAGATAGAAGCAAAAACAATCTGAACAAAATCCCTGCCCCGCACGCACGTGCCCCTCTTCTCACCCAGATTTTTCATATCAACGACCGACCAGCGCCGGCCGAACGAAGCGCACTGGACCGCACACCGCGGACAGTCGCACGGCGGCTATATATATGCAACAGCAGCGCGAGGCACAGAGGCGAACTTGTTTCGAAATCAATATCGGATATATACGAGTCGGCCGGGGCCCCTTCGTTCGCTGTACACGCGTCGCCGGCCATGCGTGCACGGAGGCATCCCTCGCGTGATTTCTGTCTCTTTTCGCTCTGGATACGAGCGCGCGTGGCTATATAGCTCCCCTTTTTGTACTCGCGTGCAGCGGCCGGCAGCGGTGGATCGTCCCTCGGCGCGAGCGCGCTTTAATGAGAATCGCGCGATTTTCGCCGAGCATCGCGCGATCGCTGTTTAAGCGGGATTTTGGCAATTGTCGCGGACGCAGGCCGTTAAGTGGAGGGCTTTGAGCCTTTGATTCCGGAATTTATCTTTTCTAATGCAAACGAGCTGCATTACGGACTGTACATTGCGTGTAGGTGTGTTTGTGGCGGGGACATATTTCCATAATAGGAAAATATACAGTGACTTTCAATTACACTATTTTTTGCAAAATTAAAAATTACTTCTCGTTGATAAGAGTAGGGTATTATGAATTGAATGGATTTTTTACTCAAATGATCAGTAGAATTATATTTTTAATATAATCTAAAAAGGTAGATACATAAAAAAAATTAATAAAACATTACTTCTTTCATTTTAATTTCTTTAAAGTATTATAAAAATCAAATCTATTTTTTCAACATTTTTGTATTTACTATGTAATTATATTGATAAAAATAGCACTTTTTGTATCTTTTCTGTACCCGCTAAACCCGATAGAGTGAAATTTCACGTATTTGGAGTGAAATAAATCACTATAATTAGGGTGGATTATCACTCTAAAAATAGAGTGGAATATTTCACTCTTAAGTAGAATAGGATCTCACTCTACGTCAGAGTGAATACTTTCCCGATAGACATCGAGGAAAATCTAACCTATTTTTTACTTTTTAAGTTTATAATATTGCAAGCGTAATATTAGATACCCTTTTCCAGTAATAATAGGTTTACCAAAATACACAAAATAAAGTCGCAGTAGTTTATATAAATAAAATTAATTCTTCTGCATGTTTCATTATTTAAATATTTTAAAGTGTTTTTACGTTCCAACTGGAACTTTCACAGAATTCTAAGCTATAATGATAGAAACTTAAAGTATTTTAAAATTAAATAATACAATTAAAACAAACTTTCAGAGCATTATTATTTCTTTTTCTTTTTTAAAATTTTCGTTTTTTACTATTTTCATATACTTTTTTCAGTATACGACTAAGAATAGTGGTTAAAAATTTAGTAGGATTATAGTTTTAAGAGGAGAATTTTACTAGGTGAGTACTAATCGTAATGGTATTAACCTAACCTCAAAATATTGCTAAACACTTCTATGGAAATTTCGAGGTCAAAATATGAATTTTTGATATTTTCTGTGTTATAATTTTTGTATTTACATCAGAGAATGTTACTAAATAAATACTAAATGTAGTAGTGTCAACCTAATCTCAAACTATCACTAGAACACTTATTTATGTTTCAAATTTCGATGATCAAAATATTATTTTTTTGGTATTTTTCGGGTTGTAACTATTGTTTTTGCACGAATGAATATTACTAAATTAGTTCTAATAGTAATAGTATGCATGTAATCTCAAAATATCGCAATAACACGGTTTTTGTTACTGATTTCGTAGTAACAATATAACTTTTTGGTGTTTTACGTGCTTTAATTATTGATTTTTTAGCTGTTCATCGCTACTCACCTACACAGACCCACACGCATATGCACACACACACACGCGAACACATACACATACGCGCGCAAATCTACACGTACACGCATATTACAAAATTTGAAGAATAATTATATTGCGATATTTTGAGGTTAGGTTGAAAGTATTACAATTGGTTCTCATTTACTACCATTCTTTGATGCAGAAACAATATTTATAACACAGAAAATACCAAAAATACATATTTCTACCGCGAAATTTGCAAAAAAGACATTGTTTGGTAATATTTTGAGGTTAGGTTGACACTTAGAATGATCACATAGCTAGTAACATATTCTATATAATAAAAAAACAATCATTGTAACATAGAAATTACAAAAAACTTATATTCTACATTCTTGGTACTCTCTATTCATCAACAACAGATTATTCGTCCGCTTTTTACCGACTTACAACTCACATCACAGAACATGCACGGGATTGACGCCAACGATGCGTCTGTTAGCACCAAATGTACCAACTACTTATTCGCATGTCTTTCGAAATTAATTTTAATTAATGAGGTTCAAATTTGCAATAAATAAAATAAAATTCGTTAGCGTCGTCATTTCACTCTAACTATTAGAGTGAACATTAGAGCGAATAAATATCACTCTATTTACTAGAGTTAAATTTTTCACTCTAGTAGTAAGAGTAAGAAATTCACTCTATTAGAGTGAAATCTCTCTCTAAAATCGGATCACTCACTTTTTAGAGTGATATTTCACTTACCAGGTTTTGCGTGTAGAAATAAGATTTAAGTTATTGTGGTTCTAATCGTTTTGAAATTGATTAGTTTTCTTGTATAGTGAATACTAATTAAACGTCAAAATAGTAATTGAGGTGTCAAATATTGAGTTTCTAGAAAATAACATTTTGGGGCTAATGGAAAAGCATGAATGAAACCCACTTAACCGAGTTCACGTACACGAAGTCCGCTTAATTGTGAAATATTCTACTTAAAATACTTTTCAAATTAAAGTTTGCAATGTGTGTCAAGTAAAAAAACGTAAGTAAAAATCTCTACTGCTTAAAATTAATCAAAAAACTCTAAATAAATGTTTACCAGCTAAATAAAATTTTAACGAACTGCACTGAGTCTATCATCGATTTTTCTTCCAAAAGACAGCCAATGAGGTCAAACCAATGTACTGAATAAAATAAAGCTGTTGCGAATGTACACTATTGCGAATGGACACTCCATTCCCTTATTGCGTCTGTATACATATACACATGAGGTGTTTAGTTTAGTTACATCGCATATGTTATTCAACATGAAAAAAATTAGTGGATTATGCGCGGAAAAGGTAGAAAAGCAAGTACAACATGCTCGGCGCCGAATCTACCAGTTACAATGATTTGTACGTAATAATGCAAGGACTACTCTAGTTGTTCACACGATCGGAACAACAGTCACACCTGCCCGAAACTGAAAGTATATCACTGACCAAGGTTGTAAGAAAATGAATTATTTAACAGGTTGAGGGCGGCGTGACGCATATATATGTGACGAATTGACGCGAATTTCTTTGCATTTTGTTTTAATGCAAACGTAAAAATTAATGAAATTTTTATGTAACCGGTTATTGTATTCTTTATGCTCTTAGAAAGAGGTCAAAACATTGAGTTTTTTATCAAATGTTTGAAATTTTAATCAATTCTGTAGATTATTGAAAAAATCGGCTTATACATTAGCCGCCCTCAACCTGTTAAGGAATAGGATCAGACATAAATAGATAAAAGAGTACAATTTAAAAGTGAAAAAATATAAAATTAATTTATCTAAAAAAATCTCTCGGGCGTGGGTTTGGTATATCGCACCTAATTCTAATCTAATATCTGCTCACACATCCGTCCATACATATACTCATACCTTTAACATTACTTTTCTTCACCTCCTGGTTGCTATTCCTTAAGTTCTCGCTTACAGAGAAGGCCTGTTAAATATGTTGCTCAACGTCGTAGAATCGATGTTGTCGCCCGATTTCGTATCTCGTCTCTGATGTTGCGTGCGCAGCTAAATCGCTGCACATCTGTATCAGGCCTATTTGAGGTAACGGATAGGGGTCCGAATAACGGAGTAAGTGGCACTTTTCACACAAATATACGCGTTGCTTGATCGGCGATATAAAGTCGCGCAAAGCGACGCGCGGGAGGAAAAATAGCGGAGAGGGGACAAACCGCGTCAATCAATGGCCGCGGCGATATAGTCTGCCGAAAGTTTCGCTCTCTCGCTATGTACTAATTTCTCTCGAGAGCAAGTTTTCGATTTCCCCACTTTCCTCTACATTTTTCCCTCTATCCTTATCTCAAGGTACCATCGAAATTCGTCACACTATACAATGAAATAAATATTTAATTCGTTATCGCAGGATTCGGGCTTTTTTCGTTCATAATTCAAACAATTCTTTTATTATATTTTAAAAACTCGATATTTTACAAAGTTATCTCTGATCTTGTAATACAATGTATATAAGATAACATGCTACGTTCACAAATACTTTGAAAAGTTGCTTGCGCAGCAGATTTAATGAATCTTTCTGAAACTTTCAAGAAACGTTCCTTTATTTTACAGTGGAACAAAACCTGTTACTTATACATTTCAATTTTGTTTCTTCCAATCCCATTTTCTTAGTCAGTAATCATAAAAAAAACTATTTATAAAGTATTTTCATAAGTCAAATGAAAACTGATGAACTGATGAACTGTTTTGTTTTGTAAAATCATAGAAGAAGATATACGAAATCTAATCAACACTTCCTTACGATTGTCAAATAGGGAAAAGCTACATTTTTTCTGAGCTCTATTTTGCAATGTCTTGCGCAAGCGACACTTTGTAAATCCATGATTTCCCTTTAAAAAAAGTCGATACCTCTCAATGATTCTAAAAATGACATAAGTCATCTTATTCTTACACGCGCAGCAGCTTAGGTCGACTTGAGGTGCTTTCGCTACAGAATGGCTCATACACCCAGCGAGTAACTATACGCTCTATACCTCGAGAGCAAAATCCGCGACCCTCGGCTTTGGCGACGTGTCCCTCCCCTACCCCTTGCGCAGGCCTTTCCTCTTATGGCACTTGGCTGCCGCCACCACCGCCGCTTTCGCGTCTCTCTTCTCTCCCTTATATATATACGCGGCGCTGCCTGGCAAGCACGCGGCATATATGCACCGACGATATTTCTTCGAAAGTGCTGAGCCAGAGCCACGGGCTTTTGTACGCGGCCCCGCGCTACTCGCTACACACACACAAGCGCGCGCGCGTTTAAAGCCCAGCGCGGCCGATTTCTTTGTTCTCCCAAGAAATTCCTGGGAATAAATCGCGCGCTGCTTTATTCGCGAGTGGCAAGGGGGGGAGGGAGCAGAGCTCGCACTTTTTCTCTGTACTCGCCGACGGCGCGTCCTCCGCGCCGAAAAATTATGTGCGGCCGCAACGGCGCGTTGCGAAGCGCAGCCGCGCGCTCCGCACCTCTTGTGCGCGAGGACGAGCCACGGCGGTTGGGTATATATAAAGGACGAGAGAAAGAGAGAGAGAGAGAGAGTGCAATTTCGCGGTAAGCGAAGGGGAGGTACGGTTGGTGCCAGTGCGCTTCTTTTTGCATGGCGAGTATAAACAGTCTGAGGGAGGAGAGATATATATACGTACGGAGAGAGCGAGAGAGAGTTTATGCTCATATCGAAAGGGTTTTTCCCGCAAATTGAGGAAAAAGGGGTTTTAGCCTTTGTGCCTTTGTCTAGTGTACGTTTAATCTCTCTCTCCACTTTTCAATCCATAGATTCTTAATTTTTCATTTTGCAAGTTATAATATGTCCAAAACAGATATAAAAATGCAAAAATGTAATATTTTGATTTATTATTTACACAAATTTACATGGCTAAGGAGAGTCTACAGTAGCAAACTCAAAATCTTTTAGGATTTGTCAATCACTCTGAAATTTATATCCCTCATTCATGGCCACAAAACTAAGATATAAAAAAAATGTTGGCAATTTGTGCCCGTTTTTATCAAAAGTTATTTGCAATAAATGCTAATTTATGTTAAAAATTGATTAAAATTGTATAAGTGTATAGTGATCTATATGTACGTCACGTGTTGTTATGAACCATCCTAACCGTTTCACGAAATTAAATACGAAATAAAATCGTTTTTATCCGATTCACCATTTGAGTGGGGTCAAACCAATCAGGATGCGGTGAACACCTATCAGTATGAGGTCACATCAATCATTACGTTTGAAAGCCTTTAATTTACAAGGCGGGCCATAATAATCACTATCAATGCATTAACGTTTTTTATAAATATTTCACAGTTGTACACATTATATACGTATTACACATATTACTTAAGATATTTAGTACACTATATAGTAATGCAACACGAGGAAATAGTCAAGTGACTATTAATAAATACTTATAAACATACTTTAACTTACTAAACCTTTTAAATTGTAGATTATTTTTCCGATACTTTTTTTATTATTTACTTTCTTATCCTAGTTTAGCTTTTATTCTTCGATAAATATGTGGATCTTTTTAAAATAATTTATAAATAACAATAATAAAATGAAAATATTACTGCTTAGGACTTTATGCATTTGTATATAACTATAAAGCATATATTGAATATAAAATAAAATATAAGGACTGAACAATTTTATTGTATGTATCTACGATCGGGTATAATAACATTTTAGCACAAATGCAAATAAAAATCACAGCGTAAATTTCAAACAATTATATAATATGTTTAATCCAGTAGAACATTCAGTTATTTACTCTACGTAATTTACCTTTTCAATATCAACTAACTGTATGTTATGATACCCAATCGTATACACAACTTATTTCCTTGTATTTGTGGCTTACGCCTAGAATTTGTTCCTATTCCATTTTGTTTGAATAGATCTTTACTTGTATACTCAACAAAACAAAGTCAAACAGCGATTGCAGGTGTATCAACAAGCGAGGCGTGAACACATAACCTCGTTTGCAACAAAAGCCCGATCGGCCGCGACCCGCATCTTGTGATTACACTGACTTCCCTCACACGCTGTTTTAAAAGTTTTCGAAAATAAGAACGATGATTTTTTGCATTCTATCTTTTTCCTCGTGAATACTTACAATAAATAATTCATAATAAGAACTATAAAGTGCTGCATGTATAAGTATACATTTTAGTTTAGAAAAAGCTTTATTATAATGTACTGGTTTCTTATATGAGAAGCTAGTGTATTTTTTTCTAATTACATATTGGTAGAGGCTGCAGAACCTACACTGTGAAAACCATTGATTCAATGTTGTAAGATCATGAGCATGGAATCTGCACATAATATTTCGCCTATAAGAGAAATTAAACTAATAAAAATTGTATTTTCAATGTAGAAATTAAGATTACAAATTGCTAATTTTACGATATCATATCGCATCTGACGTTGAATAATTATGATATCGATACGTAAATTTTTACGATATGATGTTGCGTGAGTTACGATATATATTATGTGAGTTACGATATAGTTTTCTCAGTGTATCTTCGCCACCTAAACATCTGGAGACAATCTCTTTGAATATCCCCAGAAAAATTCAGACTGAAATTATTTTTTATTTTTTATTTATATAATATATAGTTTTTGTTATTAGTTATATTATTGCAATGCTTTTATTTTAGATATATATATATATATATATATATATATATATATATATATATATATATATATATATATATATATATAAGTTTCTAATTAAATCCTGTATAAAAACTCAGGCATTCCTGCGTAAAGTTTCTCTTAGAAATGTTTTACCCCGTTCTTCCCTATTAATTAAGGGCATTATATTCTCAGTATATTGTTTTAAAATGTTGTTGATGCATTGATCATTTTTATGAAAGATTCTTTTATTCATAGCATTCTACTTTTAGCAAGTAACAAACCATTTTATAAGAAAATACTGCTCAAAATCAAGTATATATTAATACTTCAATTTTAATTGTGTATTTTAATACATAGAGATTATATAAAACGTAACACTGAGATAATAGTATCTTCATGCAGATATTTATTAGTATGATGCTTATGTAAAAGAAATAAATAAATAAAAATCTTTTCATTTCGAGAAAATAAGGAAATAATTTTTAAGGCGAAGATTGTCAATTTAGCACGAGATATTGAAAACTTTTTTCAATAGAATTTTGCTTCAATAGCGAAAAAAGTTATCGACGATGACGCTGTGCGAACACATTGTTTTCCACTTTGGAGCGGCAATTTTTCATTATTTCTTTCACATCAGAGCAGCAGCTATTTTTCATTCTTCCTCGCAGATTGCATATTTCAGGCTATTATTTTGCCAGTAACGAGAGAATGTATATGCACATTCCCTGCGCAAAAAATGAGCCCGTTCTTCGTACACTGCACTTTATTAGTCAGTAGTGCAAGACTCCATTCAAGAATAAAGCTGCAATTTCTGTCCATTGAAATATTATTCACTTGACTCGAGTTGAGTTTCAGTCTGGAGTTTGAAAATTAACTAGTTAGACGCAATTAAAAAATTTCCAGTGCGCGAGATGAGCAGTAACGGTAACATCTCGGATATTGCGGGCACGCCCGTAAAACTTCCTAATAGAGTTTCAAGTATAATGATCGCTCGGACATCGAGTTATACCTACCTCGCGCAGCCGATATCCAGCAAAAACTTAGCCCACCAGCCGCAATTTTATTCGCAAAGTTCGTCCACCTGCAATCGCAGCCGCTGTTTAATACGCCCCCTCCCCCTCCTCCCGCACCCTTCGCTACAAAAGCGAACGAAATCTCGAGTCACGCGTCGCGGTAACTCTCCGCGCAAAAGTGATTTCCAGCGGGTAACACGTATGCAAAAAAGCGAGCGCCGCGACAGCGAGAGAAACGGAAAACGCGGAGGCATAAAAAGAATGGAGCGCCCCGTAAAAGTCAGCGGCAAATGCATATATAAGTTTTCCCGGGGAACCCTCCCGCGAGAAAAACGAACGCACCGGGCGCCAGAATTCAATTCCCGCACACGGGGCGAGAGAGCGCATTCAATTTAAAAAGCTGCAGTCCAAGAGAGAGAGAGAGAGAGAGAGAGAGAGAAAAAGAAAGAGAGACGAACGAATCACGTCACCTTGAGCGAACTCGTACAAGGGACTCTCGAATCGCGCGCTCTTTCTCTCTTTCTCTTTTGGTGCTATCGCTCGAGGAAGCGATGGGCGATATATTTCTCGGCGGACTCGCGCGAGCGGGATGAGACGACGCGATCAGCGATTTAACCGTATATATACACACAGCCGGAGCGAGCCTCGTGTATATACGTACACCAGCGCTAGCGGTACGTCGGTATAGGCCAGCGCACGAGTGCCAATACTCGCCCCGGAGCAGCACTTTCGAGTGATGGAGAGGCCCGCCGACGCGCCACATTTGTTTTCCGCGGGCCGATTGCAGCTGCAGCAGCAGCAGCAGCAGCGGAGCTTTAAGCCGAGAAGGCGAGAGAGCGCGAGAGCGATCGAGAGGCACTGACGGATGCCCCCTCTCGGACTAATGAAAACGCGAGCGCGTTTAACGACGTCGACCGGCGGAAGGGGTTGAAAAGCTCTGGCTCCTACTGCGTGCGAGGGGCGCATCGCCTGGGATTGCGGCTGGGAGATGCTTCGGACGGATCAGCGAGGCGGTCGGCCCATCTTTTGTCGCGAGGAGGATTAGCGCTGGTTTATCGATGGTCCCGCGAGGCAGTGATTTGGAAGAGGGATCGATATTCAATTTAGGATGATTTTGTCGTGCTGGGTACTTTGTGACTCTCTCTCTCTCTCTCTCTCTCTCTATCTATCTATCTTTCTCACTCACTCTCGTGTGCGAAGCACGTTTTGTAGGATAAGTAGAGACTTCGACTGTTAACAGAGATACGGAGTTTGCGTGTGTTCCCTTTGAGCTTTTCGATTAGTAAATCGATACAGGGTTATGAAAAGGTAATAATAATTGAAAAAATGTATTTTCTTACGCAATATTTACAAAATAAGAAGGAGTTAAACTTTCACGTGAGCAGAAGAACATTCCAAACGTTGTACTGTGGGACCGCGATGTCACAGCACAATCTAATTGTTTTAAGGGCTGTTGGTTCTGCGTGGAAGTATACTGTGACGTCCCATCCCCGCAATTCTATTCGATATACTTCGAACATTAACTTGCTACAACATTGAAAATAATGAAAAGCAAAGACGAAACTGGTAAATAAATATTGATTTTAGTCAACTTTCTATCAAATAAAATGTAAATTAAAGACAAATACAAATTTTCTCTATTAAATGGTCGATAAAATGCGGAAAACACCGGAATATTTTATCAAATTATAGAACAAGGTTTGAAATCCATTAGAAGCCTTATTTATTGTTTTATCTTGTCAGAATTTCCGTTTAATACGTCCACCGCTCAAAAAATTAGGTACAATAATCACAGGACATTTAAATTCATCGCATTTCTCAACTATAAAAACTATTGGTTTGTTACAGTTATACCAGTTTCTGATTAAACTACAAGAAAACATTTTTTTCAACCGGCAATATAAATTGGTACGATAGAGTTAAATTATAAATGTTCTATCTTATTAAGAAGATTGACGTGTAAGATGAACAAATTATGTCTATTAAAAATATACGCTGTCACCATCCCACTTCTGGCACCATTTTTGTATTTAAGAGTCGTTAATAACAAGTATCCAAAGTGAAGTCTGCTTAATAACAAGCCATCGTATTGACTTATGCACGAATGCCAGCGTCTATATTACCTTCCAGCTCCACCTATTTTCATGCCTACCGTGTCATCATGAGACAGCAATATTTCCCCAACTCACACTTCCCAAAGTCGAGCGCGTTCGAGCGAGCAATAAATCAATTACCGTCGATACCAAGGTCAATATTCACTCAACTCTCGCGTGGAAACATCAAACCGTCCTCCTAATGTAATTGAGTCTTCTCCACTCTGCTCGGAAGGAACGAGCTCATCGGCGCCACTTTAACAGCTCCAATGGAATCATCTCTCCTAGGGGTTGAAAATTTAAGGGCGTAAACTTCATCGGGGATCCGTCATCCTCGATCTCTGCGGTCATTTTTTCTCTCGCGAATCAATCTACCTTCGGCCAACCGTACATATATACACGCGCAACGCACAGCTGTGCCCGTCTAAAAGGGATGAAGAGAAATTTCACTCGCCGCTGGAAAAATGGATTTTTCGCGCGCGAGTCGCGAGTCGCTCTCGTCAACGGCTTTCCGGACCAGCGCCAAAATGCAGAGGTTGCGCGACGCCCGCGTCTCGTGTCTCTTTCTTCCACGAGAGCCGGAAACACGCGTCTCGTATTCAAATCACGTCACCCCGCGTGTCTCTCTCCCTCTTCTCTGTGTATGTGGGTGTGTACGGGTATGTGTGTGTGTGTATACAGCCGCAGTCGCATCTGCGCGTCCCCGGCGACGGTGCCACTGCTGGGACGACGCGTCGAGAAGTGGGACAGGCCGAATTACTCGCTGCGACAAGGATGAAGACGGGGACGGGGATGACGACGACGACGTCGCAGCTCTATATTCGAGGTAGCATATTGCGAGGGTGCAGGTGGATGTACGGGTGTATGACTTTGCGTCTGTATACATGGGTTGATTATGTTGTAAGTGACGGTTAGAGCGTTTCTCTTTACTATCTTGGAATTTTTACTTTCTTTGGCGATTACGTTCGATGTGTACGTGGACTTTAGCCTTTTAGCCTCCAAGGTACTTGTTCGATCGAAAGATGAATGGAATGTGATTTGATATCTATATAATGGTCTTACTATCGAGTAGTATGTGAAGTTTCATCTGTCAAAAATAAAGGCAAGTAGTTAATAATAGAATAATAGTAGTTA
Source organism: Gastracanthus pulcherrimus (assembly GCA_949152435.1). Lineage (NCBI taxonomy): Eukaryota > Metazoa > Arthropoda > Insecta > Hymenoptera > Pteromalidae > Gastracanthus > Gastracanthus pulcherrimus. The sequence goes on from OX424573.1 coordinate 10,274,759, forward strand.
ATAAAGGAAGTCGTTAGAAATGTATTAAAATCATTTTAACAAATTCACCCTTAGTAAAGCCTCGGTCCAACCAGCGAGGTATTATATAGCATAAAGCGCTACTTTAATTAAATGACATTAATATTAACCCGCTTGCGCAGTAATTTGTTTTCAAATATTTGGATTTGGTCGTGCATAAATTTCCAACCATATCCGTTAATTAGTATTAACATAAAATGTATTATTCAGCTGTAATTTGCAAATTTGAAAATGAACATATGGCAAAGGGTTTTTAATTTTCTATGCAAAATACATACAAAATTGTTGGAATAAAAATGGGAGCGCCGCAAACGCAAGAGTGGCGGACTTATCAAAGGAAACTGTTCACAGAGCAGACATCTCGCTGATTTTTCCATATTTCTTTTATCAAATTTTATAAAATTAATAATATTTCGACACATTTTTTTTCTTTTGTATTATGCATAGAATAATTTAATGAATTGATTAACAAGCAGAGTTTTCGACCTGTGGGAAACAATTTTCGATGAGGCTTTGGGAGGTGCTTTGTAGTACCGAAAAATGAATCCCTGCAGCCGTAGTTTGTTCCAATGGGCCCTACGTCTCGAGATACGAGATATTTTACTCCGAATATGCGTAATTTTAATGAAAAGTGGTACATCTACTGCATATTACTACTATGTAAGTTTTGATGCTGGAAATTATGTTAAATAGGTAAATAAAAGTAGACGAAAAGAGCTTTATTCTAAGCTTTGTTACGAACAAAACTTCGAATCGAGTCCAAAGTTATTAACACAATTGGAAATGGTGACTGAAAACACATGAAAAATCAACGAATTTATAAAATATACATTTCCTCGAATATTCATGCATTTTCAGTCACCTTATTTAACTGTTAATGACTTTGGACCAGATTAATATTTTTATACGAAACAAAGCTTAAATTAAAGCTTTTTTCACCTACTTTTATTCACCTTTTGAACAATTCTTCCAGTACCAAAATTAATATAGTAATGATATGAAGTAGCGGTACAATTTATCATTAAAATAACGCATATTTGGAGTAAAATAGCTCGAGAACAAGGACCCATTGGTACAAACTACGGGTATTGGACTTCATTCTCAGGTACTAGAAAGCATCCCCCAAAGCCTCATCTAAAATCGTTTCCCACAGGTGGGACACTCTCCTTGTAAGTTTAGATTCTAGTGTATGTCGAACAAAAAATAAAATTCTTTTTATTAAATTCTGTTAATCTTTACAATTGTAATAATGTTTTAGGACCTGTCAGATGCGAAAACTCGTTTTTCTAACAAAGTTATACGCGTTCAAGTAAAATAATTTACATTAGATAACATACGAAATTGAAACTTTAAACGTGGTTTTCTTTAAATTAATTTTTTCAACTTTAAAAAGTGTTTTGGGATTATAATTAGATTATTTAAGATTATTATTATATTATTAAAATTAAACCCAACCTGTTAATATATTTACAAAAACTCACCCTAAATATTTAAATCGTTGATTTTTACATTCTTATATGAACTTTTTCCGCCTACGATCCACCATTTGCACTGCGTTCAGCGCTCCGGTCTATTGGAAGTTCAAAGTAAGGTTTAATTAAAAATGAATGTGTAGAAGTATTTGAGTGTTAAATAAATGAAGCATAATGAGTTTGAAAGCCTTACGTCTTCAGACAAAAACGAAATTTTCTCCACAGCACAGCAGAACATCAAAAAATGTCATAGTATATTATTATCATGCCAGAATTAATGCATAATGTACAATATACTTCCACAAATATGTAATTGCACCAAAAGCATATTCTTTCACAATTACACTTTATACTTATACATACTTCCACCACACTTAACAGAAATTCTGTAACGCGTGCCCCCGTCTGCCGCCCAGCATCTTCGTGTCCGCGAACCTTATTTTAAACCCCCAATGCACCCAATACTCGGCTTTCAGCACACGCGGGTATTAGAACCCGATTTGTGAGCGATCCATTTCGCCCGTGGGCTGCATCCACCGCCGGCGCGCTACACCGTTGCACTCGTCTCGACTGACCGTCCTAATGCCTTATCGTGCGCGCTACGCCGGGGCTCTTGGACTTTTGCGCGCTCGCGAGTCGGAGGGAGATCCTTCGTGGCCGGCCGCTCCTCGAGCAACCTCAAAGCAGCATGATTAAAGTGCTCGGCAAAGCGCGGCCACCCGGCCCGACGTGCTGGTCGATGCTGCGAGTGCAAGCGCTCTCGCGTGCTTCGGCGAGGGATGCGAAATCGAAATGTTGGAGAGCGGCCGTCAAAGGCGCCGCGAGAGAAAATTAAAAGGGAATTATAAACGGAAAATATTCCGCTTTTTGCGCGCGTCGCTCGGGTCTTCGAGTTCGTTTTCTCTGCGCTTTGCGCTCTGGAAGAGCAAACTTTACGGTGGGAGGGGGGTAAACATTCCTTTTTTGTGATTACGAGATTTTGCACGCGATTCGTTTCTGGATTTTTCATACGTAATATACCAAGATTGCATTGACAATTTGAAGGAAATGTTCTTCGTGTTACAGTGAAATAATTCGTCGATAAATCTCGCCCGGATAATTATCTTAAAAGCATTTTAAAAGGATTTCTGAAATATGTTGTCACGCCTAGATAAGGAGACACTCGGTGCTAAAAGAAGAGAGATAAGAGTCGTAGTGTTTCATAACTCTGCAAGTTCGTTAACTTGCTCTCGCAAAGACTGAGCGGAGCATCATGAAATTGTTTCACGTAGCGGTCATTTCAAAACTTCAAAGTCGCGGCTTTTCCGCGTTCCGCAGTCACGTTACGGCCATTTCCACTTACGATCCAAGCCGATCGTAAATAAAAGGAGCTTTCCATTTCTGAGTCCGAGAAGAAAGCGGACATAAATATACCCAAATGCAGGTGAGAGGGCCGGGCCGAGGCAAGCAAAAGTACAAGCGTTCTTCTTTTTTTCTGTTTATTCACGTTTCAACGGCGGCACTTCGTTCTCCTTTATGGCACCGCCCCTAGACAAATTAATCACGGATTACAAATGTTTCGTCAAGTAATAATGCTCGCGCGAGATCGATAACGGCGAGCGGAGCTAACTCGAAGTGGAAAAACATCCGTTATTAATGGCCAAGACAGGCAGAGAGTGAAGGGGCTGCTGCTGGCGGGTGGAGAACAGAGAGCGAGAGAGAGCGAGAGAGAGAGAGAGATAAAGGAGAACCCCAAAATGCATTTATGGCGGTCGTGCCAGGAATGCGGTGAACGTCGGCGGAGCCGTTTGCCGACTACTCTAACCCCTCCCCCTCCGGCGCGTATCTCTTCGCGGGAAGACAAAGAGCGCGAAATCCGCGGCTGCGCGAGCGCACGAGAGCGCCAGATAAGAGCCGGAGGAGGAATTTCTCGCTACTACATTAACCCATTTTGCCGTGGCGCGAGTTTACAAGGATCTTGAATTCTTTTTTGCCGAGGGCGCATGACCGAGTGAAGATTACCGGCCGGTCGCCCGACCGACCGACCGACGACCGACCGACCCTCGGAAAATTTAAGAGTAAAGTGATGTTAAGTGAGTTCGAGTCAAGATCCCGACGACTGTTTGTTAAGGTTTATAGCGCCAGCTCGCTCTCCCGGCACGAATTTCAAGCGCACTTCTGCATTGTAACATTTTGCACTTTTATCAAGAAGTTAACTGCGTTTCTAATGTTCTGACTGTGCCCTTTACACGATACCACGGTAACATTCACTTGATAAGCAATTCAAAAATTATTTTCGTAAATTAATTCAGAAATTAGTAAATCAAGCAAGTAATCAGTACAAGCTGAAATTGCTCGAGTGAATTAATTATTCACTCTTTTTGGGAGAAAATGCAAACACCCTTTTCTAGAAAATTTCTTACTCTATTCCACTGAATAATTAATAAAATACACTCACAATTCATAATTATTCTCTATTATATAGATAAAGTGCTCGGTAGCATACAAATCAAACAGAGCGAGAAATTTACTCGGAAATAGTTATGATAGGATGTTCTCTCATAAAACGAGTAAACACTCGAACCGCTTGAGTTCATCGTGTACACTGCGCGGTGTACCTTCTAACAATACGCACACGGTAACACTCGCGACTTAACATGGAGATATCCGTTCAGCCGATGAAAAATTAATTCCATCCGTCAATCTCGCACAATCGTCGCAGACACAATCCTCGAGCAAGGTACCATTGAATAATGATAAACGCCCAGCGGAGGGTGTCAGAGGCTGACTTCCGCTATCAAAAGCGGATGTTCCGCAGACAAGAACCCAACAGGCGCGAACGCGCTACGGGCGGGCCAGCCGTGCACGCGCACATCACTTTTGCGCCGCAGGTGGTACTCAGATATTTACTCGTCGAGTCTGATTTGTGTGCCCTCCTCCTGCTGCTGCTGCTGCTGCTGCTGCTCGCAGTTTGCGCCCCTGCGGATAAGAGCCGCTGATTAGCTCTCGTGCCTATAATTATATATCGTATATCCCACGAAAGCGAGCTCGGAAGACTCCGCGGAACGTCGTGAGTTTCGCATCGCAAATTGAATATCCTCGCCTTGGTACTTTCATACGTTTCATTGTAAATATTGTTGCTAAATTTAATGTACTTTTAAGGGGGTCTGAAAGTCAATTAAATATTCAAATTTCCCGCCTTGAGTTTGACCGATCGAGAAATGAATAATTATTTATAATTGTAAAAATCCTTATGTTTAAACAAAACCCAAACTCGCTTACCCTTTGTTAATTAAGTATAATAGTATTAGGCTTATGAACGAAATTTCAGACCTCAAAAACAACGAAACCCTTAAAAATTAATGGAATGAAATGTTGACAAATCTTCATTCTGTTTCCTTCGTGAAACAGATGTTCAAGGGGAGAGGTAAAAACAAATGAAATTATACTGTTTCTATCCGGAACACATTCTAGTATTTTTTATTGAGTGTCATTGTTGTCTATTACTATTCAATGAAGAGCAAGCGAATTTAGGTTTTATCTAAATATAAGTATTTTTTTAATTAATTTTTTACTTCTCGGTCTGTAAAAATTAAGGCGAGAAATTGTAATTTTAATTGCGCATGAAATTTAATGCTAGTTACATGAAACTTAGTGCACATGGGCATTCAATTTAATGTACATGTGCATTCAATTTTAGTAACTTTAACATTTATTTTTATTTATAATATCAAACATTTTTAACGTATACATGCATTACTTTTGCTTCCGTTCCATTTACATCAAAGTACTGCTTCTCTTTATACAACGTTCCTTTTATTTGTATGTCGCAGGTGTGACTCGGAAGGGGTAGCAGCCTGCTGCCGGCACTGCGAGAGTCGGATGTGATGTGACGTCAGGATGACGCAAGATTCGCAGAGAGAAGGAGCACGCGGCCTGGCGCGCCGCCGCCACGGCCCCGCAGCCAATGCAGCAACGTTAATACCCTACGTCCTTCTCTTGATTCCGTCCTGTTTCTTACCCGGCTGTCGCGCCCAGGCCGCGGAATGTCCGCCCTCCGAGCTCATTCCCGGATGTCCCTGCTACAACTTCGAGGACGGACTGTTTCTCGAGTGCGCCGGCGCCACGGAGGAGACGCTCAAGTCTACTCTGCTGGGTGTCATGAACTCAGCAGGTGGGTCGAACTTCTGCTTTTTTAGTTTATTGTAAATTCGGAACAAAAATGAGTTTTAAAGGAGAACTGTGCCTGTATTACATGCAACCATCTCTTGTATTTATAACGTATCATTTTAACTAATTAAAGGTGCCCTGGTAGTGTCGACCAATATAAATCATTACTTTTAATTCAAACTAACCCTAGTAGAAAATTATCTAGTTTTATCTAGGCCCTCAATTATTCCCATGGCAAACTAGATAGAATTACATAGTTCTAGATTCATTTTCCATCAGGGAAGGGATATTTGTTTAATGAAAGTTTAATATAGAATGTTTAGGACTCGGATCAGACCAAATTTTCGCAATTCCTCGATGTATTTGTCAAAATAGCAACAATTTAAGTGGCTGATTCACCACGAAATAAGATATATAAAATAAGCAAATAAAATATATTTTTGAGACTTCTAGTGAAATAAAATAGTGTGTTAGACTATTTCTAATAACTTAAAAACCAATTAAGCAATTCGGAAGTCGAGCGTGTAATTTAATGACAAGGTTTACGAATTGATCGGTTAAACTCGTCGGTTTTTTACCAGGGCGCGGTTAATAAAAATGATGCTTAATAATTATTCATTTTCGGTAGTTAAGAACCATTCTCATATTACAACGCTAATTAAAATGCAATAAATCATGGTTGATACATCGCCAAATTATACAATGCAATCTCAAATAGTTTGGCTTCTAGAAACTGTGGAAAGAACTGTTTCAACATAAAATATTCCTTTGAATAATATATTGATAACGCCGGTAATACATTAAATTGCAGGAGAAGATACGGTCGTCCAGTCTCTCAGCGTCTACGAGCTGGACAAAATCATAGAGGAGTTGAGGGAGAGTTCATTCCCTATAGGATCGCAGATCAGGCATCTGCAGATATCTCACTCGTCGCTGCGCGACATTAGCGACTCCGCCTTCAAGAATCTCAAGGCTAGCCTGGAGTCGCTGGCCCTAGTATCCGGTCGACTGTCCCAGGTTCCCCAGAAAGCTCTCGCGGAACTTCACAAACTGACGGCCCTGGACCTCGAGGCCAATCTCATCCAGGATCTCTCGTCCTACTGCTTCTATGGCCTAAAACTGATGAAGCTCAGCCTCAAGGGCAACCAGATATCGAAGATATCGGAGTACGCGTTCGCCGGCCTCGAGGACTACCTGACGGACCTCGATCTCACGGAGAACAAGCTCAAGCTCTTCCCCATGGCGTCGCTCAGGCGGCTCGAGAGCCTGGACTCGCTGCGGCTCGCCTGGAACGAGATCGCCGAGCTGCCCGACGACGGCTACTCGCTGCTTAGCTCGCTACTCATTCTCGACCTGAGCAGCAACAACTTCGACAAGCTCGGCGAGGACTGCTTCAGGCCCTGCCCGATCCTCCAGACGCTCTCGCTCTACTACAACAACATCCAGGACGTCGACAAGAGCGCCTTTGTCTCGCTCAAGGATCTCGAGTCCATCGATCTCAGCCACAACAAGATCGTCTTCCTGGACGCCACGACCTTCAAGGCCAACGGACGTCTGCGCACCATCGAGCTCAGCCACAACCACATACACTACATAGGCGGCGTCTTCGCTGGCCTGCCCGAGCTGCGGGAGCTATACCTGGCCGAGAACAACATCCTCGAGATCCCGGCCGACGCCTTCATAGGCAGCGTCAGTCTGACCGTGGCCTACTTCCAGCAGAACGCGATACGCAGGATCGACGCCAGAGGTCTCGCCAGTCTCAGTCAGCTGGAGCAGCTGCATCTGACCAACAATTACATCGAGAAGGTGCCCATCGAATTTTTCGAACACTGCGACAAGCTCACGTCCCTGTCGTTGGACGGCAACAAGATACGCGAGCTGTTCGCGGGCACCTTCTTGAGCCTCGACAAACTGCGCGAGCTGCGACTGCAGGACAATCAAATCAGCGAAGTGAAGCGAGGCGTGTTCGCCCCGCTGCCCGGCCTACAGGAGCTTCATCTGCAGAACAACGCCATCGACAACATGGAGACAGGCGCGTTGAGCACACTGGGCAGTCTGCAGCACATCAATCTTCAAGGGAATCAACTGACGGTCCTGGGCGACGTGTTTCAGTTGTCGCCGGGCTCGTCGTCGTCGGGCGGCGGCGGTGGCAGCTCGTTAGTCTCCATTCAACTGGACAGCAATGGATTGGCCGTACTGCACAACAACTCTCTGCGCGGCCAGGCCTCCGTGAGAATAATGTGGCTCGGCCACAACAAATTGACGCACCTGCAGGCGCCGCTATTTCGTGACCTGCTGCTGGTCGAGCGACTCTACCTGACGAACAATTCCATATCGAAGATCGAGGACGCGGCCTTTCAGCCGATGCAGGCGCTCAAGTTCCTCGAACTGAGCATGAACAAGCTGAGCCACGTTACGAATCGCACATTCTCCGAGCTGCACGAGCTCGAGGAACTTTATCTCCAAGACAACGGCCTGCGTCAGCTAGATCCGCACGCGCTGACGGCGTTAAAGAAGCTCAAAGTATTGGATTTGGCGAACAATTATCTGACAGTTCTGCACGACGCCATTTTTCAAGAATCTCTGCCGATAAGAAAGCTGAACTTGAAGAACTGCTCGATTCAGTCGATAGAGAACGGGGCGTTTCTGGGCCTCACCGAGCTGATCGATCTGAATCTGGAGAAAAATCAGTTGACCGCGCCGGCTCTTCGAAGGCTTCAGATCTCGGGTCTGCAGATTCTCACGGCTTCCGCCAATAACTTTAGCCAGCTCTCCGAGCACAGCTTCAACGGCCTGCCGTTGCTGCAGCAACTCATGTTCGACGAGGTGCACATTTCGCAAATGCCGGAGAACATCTTCGTTCTGAACGTCAATCTGGCGAAACTTCACCTGAATCGCAACTACCTGAAGACCTTGCCGCCTGGAATCTTCGACAATCTACTGTCGCTGCGAGAGGTACGCGTCGACCACAACAGACTCATCGAAGTCCCGTACTCGGCTCTGGCCAGCGCCAAGAATCTCGAGATACTGTCTCTGTCGCACAACGACATCGCCACCGTTGACGTGGCCAGCCTATCCGGACTCAAGTATCTGCGGGAGCTCGACTTGAGCAACAACAGGATCGAATCGATGTCGGGCTTCGCACTGGCCAATCTCTCGCGACTGTTCTCCGTCGATCTCAGCCACAATCATCTTAACGCGCTCCCGGCCAACTTCTTCACGCACTCGACGATGCTGCGCAGGGTCGACCTGTCGGCGAACAAGTTCCGCCAGATTCCGGCTGTGGCTCTGTCCGGACAAAATCTCCCAGGGCTAACCTGGCTGAATCTGACCAGGAATCCTCTGAGCAAGATCCACGAGGTGCCCTCCGAATCGATGTATCCACTGCTGCAGGAGATCCACATATCCGGCACCAATCTCACTATACTCACGTCGCAGGACTTCGAGGCCTTCCCCGCTCTCCAGTACCTCTTCATCAGCCAGAACGGCATAGCGCGCGTCTCGCCCGGAGTATTCCGCAGCCTGCCGAATCTGCTGACCCTGCACCTGGGCATGAACAGTCTCGATATACTGCCGCAGGAGCGACTGCAGGGTCTGGAGCACCTGCGCATCTTGAATCTCACGCACAATAGGCTGAAGGATTTGGAGGAATTCCCGGGAGATCTGAAGGCTCTGCAGATACTGGATCTATCGTTCAATCAGATCGGCACGGTCGGCAAAGTTACGTTTAAGAATCTGGTCAACTTGGTGGAGCTTCATTTGTATGGGAACTGGATCAATACGATATCCAGCGAGGCATTCCGGCCTTTGAAGAAACTCAGGCTGCTCGATCTCAGCAGGAATTACTTGGAGAATCTGCCGCTCAATGCCTTCCGGCCCCTCGAGACGCAGATACGAAGTCTGCGAGCCGAAGGTGGGTAAAGTCGGGGAGCTACGCTGCAACTCAAACTTTTGAAATAATTCTCGCCTTCGCGAGCTTGATAACTTAATGACTCGTAGTCCAGGGAGCAATTTAATACTTTATTACAAATTCTTTTAGGATATTTTTTCTTTTATTTCATTCAACAAATTCCTACACTTTGAAGTTTGTATAAGTATTATAAAGTAATGGTTGAAAGTTTACAGCTTCTTATTCAAAGCACTAGTATATTTAAATCTTTATTAAAACAAGATTTTTTTAGATTATCTTTTTATTTTACTCTGTGCAGCAGTATATTTCACTTTAAATATTACATCAACCAGAAAAATAGTTTCGTGGATTTACCATATAGAAAAATCGGGTTTTAACACATCAAAAGAACGCTACATTATTCGAGCATATAAAATTTATATTTTCAAATACTATTTCAAAGCCTCACAGCAAAAATATGCATACAAAATCTGAACATGTATCTTTTATGAATGGAGGTGAGGCTCTACATTGTTGTCCATTATTATATCAATTGTAGTCAAATCACATTCTTTATATATGATAATTTTATATTTATAGATAAACAACTAAAATTTTGGATCATAACATTTAAAATATTTTATGTTTTTTTTTTCTTTTACTATTTCTTATTAACCTTTTAACGGCTCTGAGACATATATGTTTCACCTACGGAAAATTTCGCAACTTACCCAAATCACAAACTTTTGTATATTCTTTTTTATTTTAAAATAAATGGGTTTAATTGAAGTAGAAAAAAACTAAAATTTGGACTTTTGACTGTAACAGTAAAGTTTAAACATAGCTTTTTATTAATGTTTTTCTTTGTAAAAATACGCCTAAAATAGATCTCATTATCATTTTCTACCAAAAATTCCTCTACCTCCCAAAGCCGTTTAAGGGTTATCCAAAAAAAGTCTCTCCAGATGCGACTAACTACTCGGCAAATCAGCCCCCCCCCCCCTCCACCCTAGTCATTCACCTCGCGCTTTTGCGCCTCGTTCTCCAATTCACAGAGAATCCCTTGAACTGCGGCTGCGAGTCCCAGGAGCTCTGGGAGTGGCTGCGCGACCATCAGAAGCTCGTGGGCGGCGTGGGCCGCAGCCGGGGCCGGGGCGGCGTCGGCGGCGTCAACGGCGACGTCGAGGGCGGCGTGCTGAGGTGCGAGCAGCCGCCCGAGCTGCGGGGCCTCGTCTTTCTCGATCTCGATCCGCACGCCTTCTGCTCGTCGCCGCTGGTCGTCAAGCTCGCCATCCAGGACATACAGCCGTTCTCCGTGCTCGTCTCCTGGCAGAGCAGGAATCACTCGGGCCTGCACGGCTATCAGGTGGCGTATCACGCGCTCGGCAACGTCGACGAGGTGAGTGATATTGCGTACAAACGATATGGAAGATTTGTCGTCGATTGGAAAATGGAAAGAGGAGTTTGGGATCAATGCGGGAAAGTTTGGGCGTGAATGCATAACGTTGTTTTTTACTAGTTTACTATTTATTAAAAGAGTAAAGTAGAGCCAGAGCAACAAGCCTGTGGAAATAATCAGAACAGTTTTAAAATTCATTTACAAGAAAAATAGAGAAAAATACTCACTTTACACCGAAGTGGACAAAGTCAGCTTAAATAAATATGCATTATATTTTTCAACAATTTTAATCCATTTCTAACAGAAGTATACATTTAAAGCTTTACACAATTTATTTATTATGCATAACCGCAAAACAAGTTTGAGATTAAACTCTACGCATGCATTATTTATTCGTTCACTTTACCCCAGTCAGTTTATCCAGAATTCACGTAAAACGTAAAAATATTATTAAAGAAATTTCCGTGTTGTTTTATTGTATTAGAAAAACACCTATTGCTAATTAAGCAGCATAGAGTAAAAGAACCTTCTACTGACAGTTTAGAAATACAAAATGGCTACTTTTTTTATTATATACCGTAGGAGACTGGGGTATAACGGGCCACTAAAATGCAGTTGTCCATAGAAATTATATAAAGCATTTATCAATTATTGTATATATTATAATTTTGCTCGTGAATTGAGATCAAAATGAATTTTTTTGTGAATAAGAGGAATTGGGGAAACTTTTTATGTATTGGAACGATTGTTTCAGAAAATTTTCTAAATAGTTACGTAATAAAAGAAAATCGATGTAATATCGATGTAAACTACTTCATTCCCATTATTTATTGACTTTTATTATATAAGTATAATTATTTACAAATGCTTGATTATTTATTTAATAAAATCAATATTTCACGTGTAAACAACTTCAAATTCGTACTGTATGTTGATTCTTACTTATTAATTAATTCATAATTATTATAAATTTAGTAAATGTACCCAACATAACAAATATTATTCATCAACGTTTCCTATACAAACTTAATCATTTATCCAAAATCATCTTGTATTCAATATTTCCACGTAGAATAAAACTACGTATTACTGCAGTTATCCATATTACTGCGGAAGCTTTTCTTAACAAGAATAAAATAAATAGAAGCAAAACGTGTATAGATAATACAAGAATATATGTGGGTTAATGCCATAAGTCCACTTTTTATGTTTTGAGAATATTAAGGTTTAAAGTTTTTATTTTCCATTTAAGATGGAACTCCATTGATTTTCAAAAAGTTTCTCCCTTACATTGAACAATATTAAAACTTCGATAACTTTTTTATCATGATTAAAGACGGTTGCAGATAAACTTTGAAAATCTTTTACATGTTATTGGAGAAAATACATATTTTCGTGATAAAAACAATGGTTTATAAAAAGTGCCTTGTGCACATTTATTTGATAAAATCTTCTTTAAAGAATTCAAAAATATTTTTCAACTCCAAATGAATATAAGTTAATATTTTTAAGCTGCTTAAACACAATTTATGGTCTGAAACAAATAAAACATATTTTTAACTTTAAAAATATAAACAAACTATATGTTTTAACACTTACAATAGACGTACAGAATATTTAACATCAGGATACCTCAAAACAAAATATTAACTTATTTTCAAAATACTTCAACAGCTATTTTCTATAAGTTTTAAAAATATCCATAGTCATGGGTTGCATAAGGAACTTTTTGAAGTTAGAGAAGTAAGTTTCAAGAAAAACGAGTTTAAAGTTTTAATTTGATATGCTATCCAATGTAAATTGTTTCATTCAACTGGCTACAACTTTGGTATAACTAAAAGTTATGTCCAGCATTGTCTCAAAATATTTATAAAACTATATACATAAAAAATATTAAATAAATTTTTTCCGATTATTTCGTACAAAGTCATTGGAGTTCAGTGTACTTATTTTTACGGTTTCTTGATTTTTGCAGTTTGGTCTAAAAAGACACTATGTCAGGATAACAAAAACACTCAAAACTCAATTTTCCAAAAAAGTCGACTTATGTCGTTACGCCGGGAACCCACAGATATATGCAAAAAATCAAGAAAACAAAAATAAGTGCAATATATACTATTTAGGAATTTTTTTAACATTAGATTAAGAGGAAATTCCAATGATTTTTTACCAAAAAACGGAAAAAATTTATATATATAATATATTGAGAAATGAAAATTACTCAGAATTGATTCAGGTGTAAGTCAAAGAAAAACATTGTACCCTTAAATAAAAAAAGAAACGTTAGTATTGTTTAAAAAGCGCCATGTCGTCCGGTGTTCCCAGGTACGCGGCAAGATGCTGGACCCGAAGGCTCGCTCGGTGCGCCTGACGAAGCTCGCCTCCGACACGCGCTACCTGATCTGCGTGCTGGGCCTGGGCAGCTGGAGCACGCCCATCCCCGAGGACCTGACCAGCTGGCAGCTCTGGAACTCGTCCTCCTCCTCCAGCGGCAGCCAGGACGACGTCCTCGAGGGCTCGGCGCACCCGGTGATGGTCGACTCGCCGATGAGCCGCTGCACGGAGGTTCGCACCCTGGACGCGCCCAACTCCATGGTGGGCGAGGGCGGGGCGGTCGGCGACCGGGGCGGCCTCGCCAGCATTCTCACCCGTCGGCTCGGCCTCATCGTCGGCAGCTGCATGGGCTTCGTCGTCTTCGTCGTGCTGATATCCGTCCTCGGCTACATGAAGATGAAGAAGCAGCGGGCCGCGGCCAAGCGCGAGCAGCCCCTCGCCCCCAATCCACCCGAGTACATGTCCTATCGGCACTTCTCGCTGCAGAGCGGCGACCGGCCCGACAACACCTGTCCCAGCTTCATCAGCAACATCGGCACCACGGCTCTCAACTCGTAGCACAAGGCCCCGAAGCCCAAGCCGCTGCCGCCGGCCGCTGCCACCGTCGTCGAGAGTGTCCAGCAGCTGCAGGACATCGAGCTGAAGAGCCTGGCCAGCTGCGCGCCCGGATTCTTCGCCTGAGAGCTCCGTGACTGAACTCTTTTTTGTGCCGACGTGATGACGGCGGCTGGGACGGGAAGGGAGGTTCGGGGAGTTTAAAGGCCCTGGCACGGAAACTGATGTAGACGCCGTACAATTTCTTCATTCGATCCTACTATTATGGATTTAGAAACGAACCTTAAGATGTAGTGGGCAAACTCTGTGACCACTGCTTACGGCATGCGTCGAAGCTCGTGCGCGACCCGCGTCAACGGCACGTGACACCTACGACGCTGCCGCGAGTGTCGTGAGGCATCTACATCGGTTCTTGTGCGATGGCCTTGAGGCGCGAGAGCGTCGTGTAATAGTGATAATGTTAATCAAAGTGTGCCCCCAATGGACGAGAGAGAGAGAGAGAGAGAGAGAGAGAGAGTGAGAGAGAGTGAGAAAGTGCGTGTATAATAAAAAAGGGTTCGAGGAGAGATGTGGGCATGCGAGATTGAGTGATCTGTAGAGTGTTTTGTGAGGAAGGAGGAGCAAACAAATATACGAGCAACGACGAGCGATGAATTTTTGAATTATGTATCTCAATCACGATATCATGAACGCGCGACCCTCTTCTTGAAGACTGATTTTCTAAAGCATTCTTGGTTTCTTGATTCTCGAGCTTACGGTTCTTATATCCATTTTTATTGTAAAAAAGTGAGACGGCGGTAATATGTGGCAAATGTTTTATACGTATTATGAGGAGACTCGAAAACCGTATCGACGCATATGTATAGTTATGTAGTTCGAGTGAATATCGCAAGGGAATTTTATCGTTGTAAGGCGCGAGCGCGCGCGCAAAGTGTCTGACAGAATGTACACGCGATTCCTGCCAAGTCAGTCATTGAAAAATTTGTTTGAAAAAAAAAATGAATTTCGAATGTATACACACGGGGTTTGAGATGACAGCCACGTGATCGAGAAAAATTGGTAAAGTTCAATCGATTGCAAAACACGAGCGATGAAAATCTTCTAATAAAAATACACTGGTTGTCATGGGGCTTAGGAGATTTTTTGTTGATGAATGTTTTCGTGATCGCACACTTTACGGTAAACAAAAAATTCGTGTAAATAGATAGACAAGAGTAAAATATATATAATAAATAATGGAATTCGGTTAATAAAAAAGTGATGGTATATAGAGTGCTCTTCATTTAATACGCCAACCCACGCGCATGCACACGCATGCACGTGTGATCCTTGATTTCTCCCCCCTACATTTTACATTCTATTTAACCGTAAATCCTCTTCCGATCTACTTCAGGTAAGCCCAACTTAACCGCGGTAAATCCCTCTTAATAAATTATTTCATTAATTAATTATAAGCGGAGATTAGCTGTGGTTGACTTAGATAGCGGTTTACTTTGACGACATAATTAGTCTTGCCGTGGCCTTTTAAGCACCCGTGCAAGCGTCAATAAGTCAGCCGAATTGCCTCTCGAACCCTATGTGTAACCTCTAAGTGCAAGTTCAATCTCAATTAAATAGCAAACGAAATTCCTGCACACAATATAGGTAGAACAAACCCAAAGATAAAGTTTTTAAAAAAGCTCGAAAACGCAATTTGCATTGAATTTACAATTGTCACTGAATAACATTTACTTTGCATTTCTTCAAGCTCGAGCTTAAAAAGCGTTTAATTTAATAAATGTAACAAAATATTCAGAAGATATATTAACGCGAGCGCGCGGAGAGGTAAATAGACAGCGCTCACAATGTAATTACGACAAAGAGGTGAGGACAATAATTAATTCTTGGAGTTTCGTCTGACTGCCGTGCGCCTGCACTGGAAGCGCTTAACTACATACATGCATTTTCTCGTTATCTCTCCCTATTCCCTTTCTTCGCCACTCCCGCTGCTGCCGCCGCCGCCGCCGCCGCCACAGCCGCAGTAGACTCGCATGCCGCGCGCGGTTTTCCTACCCCTCGCCCACGGCGCCTGCACTTGCCAGTCGAGGCGTTTCTCGCGTTTCAATGAACTTTTTGATGCGGCGTAATTGATGAAGTTTATGTTGAATAAAGAAAATGATGCGAGCGTCACATTTTCAGCTTTTATTACGCGGCGTTTAGGGGCTTGGAACTCTCTTGCCGCTATCCTGCGTGCTTCTCGATCTACCTTTTCGTTCAAGTTTTCTATGAGCTTCGTTTTTATAAGAAAAAAATAGTTTACAGGTGAAAATTTACAGAAACAAAAGTTTCTTCGTTTTTTAAGCACGTTTATTTGATGGCTTTGATAATTAATAGTATATTATATACCTAGGGTTAAAAGTAACCTTTTCTTGACCGAGTGTGGTACGTAGTACGAGTCGAGGCGAGAAAGCACAATCCGAAGGCGAGTACGCATTGCGAGCCAAAGATGAGTACTGCAATCACACAAGAGCAAAAAAAACTTCACCCAAGGTATACACCGTACATTTTGTTATATATGTCTTGATTTCGCGTTCTTTTTATGCCTCTAAAGCGGATGTAATTGTGGCTATTTTTCGATCGGTATAAACATGTATTTATTAAATCAATATAACATATCAATAACATTTTTTCAAAATTTTCAAAATTTTTAAATGTTTCAAAATTTAAAAATTTTTTAAAACTCTTAAATTTTTTAAAATTTTTCAAAATTTTTAAGTTTTCAAAATATTTAAAAATTTGTATATACGCACTGACGCATGAGTGCACGTACACACACGCACGCACGCACGTACTTTTTTATATATAAAATATCGATTTTCTGAGTAGCGTGCGAAAAGTAAGCGCTTTTCGCCCGCTGGACAAATTTTTTTTGATTTGTGCGGGCAAAAAGGTACATTACGTAACAAGGGAATAACGTCGAATAGTAATCACCCGACGGAATACTCGACTTTATTTCCGTGTTGCATAAAGAACTTTATTCCCGACCAAACTGTGGCCACTGTATTGACTTAAAATGAGGGACTTGCGGTAAGAACTAGAATTTATTGAAAATTTATATTAATATAGAGTAAAATAATTTTAAAAAATGCATTTGAGGGAAAAAGAATTTGCAGAAATGAAAATAAATTCGCGGGAAAAAGTAGATTTGCGGGAATCATATGCTACTTTTGTCCCGCTTTTGAGGTAAATAAAGTAGCCATTACGGTTGAATTAGGAATAAAAAAAATTTCGCCCACAGTTCGGAAAACAGCTGCTTTGCGGTCGCTTTAGAGGTACGAAAAAACGCGAAAATCATGCGTATATAACAAAAAAGATTTTATTATATGAAGAATTAGGGGCATCATAATTCATTTTTAACTAATAATACATCAAAAATTGAATCTCGAAATACTTGTCCTGAAACTCTTGGTTTTTCTTTTCGTTCTGTGCAGAATCCAGGAGCGCAGCAGTTGGATTTAAAGTCCACTTGAACTCATTTCATTCGTAATAACGCTATTACATGAATGTGTAGATTAGTATAAAATGGCCAACTTTTGCAAGTTAATTAAAGTGGCGCGTAATTCTCTCGTACGAGATGCTTATTTGAAGTTCATTCTCTCATTTAAATACTGATTATACGCGAAGCTTAGTAGAAGAGGCTTTTATAATTTTAAATTTATAATGTACATATTGTATGTTTAAAATAGGCCTTTGATAATTCTTGTTCAGTACAAATTATTGATATTTTATAATATGTTTCCAATTCCGCATTTCGAGTATTCCTTTATATTTTGTAAAAAATGACAGATTTAACAATGTTAATTGTGTTTATTTATTTCATATTTTGACAAAATATATTAAAAGTTATCTTAAAAAAAGGTAGATTTTGTATTAAAATGCATTATTAATTTAGTTATTAAATACAGATGGTTCTAAAAGCTAATAAAATATAGCTCATAACAAATATTTTCATAAATTGTTTTAATTGCCAAGTATGCACTTCTAGATGCCTGTAAAATAAATGCGATTTTTATGAGAAAACTTTTAGTTAATTGTGAACAAAAAGTTTATGACAATTTAATTTAAAAAATATACTCACAACGAGTATTCGCTAAAACTTGCATATGTTGTCGATGAATTTATGTATTATATTTGAAGATGTATTTATATGTACATATATAAATCCACGTACAAAAACTTATTTGATATATTCAAAAATGTTCTTTTTGTTTAACCAGTTATTTTTAATGAAAAATTATTTTCTTCATCTTGAAACCCTTAGTTATTTTTGTTTATAGAAATATTTTTTAGGATCGATAAGTAGGCCTTATACTATTGCATGAAAAAATAAAATAATAAAAGATGAAGGCACCTTAAAATAAGCAATCAATTACTATTATATAATAATAACACATGCCGTCAGAATATTTATATATATACAATCAATGCGAAGCAATCTCGCGGGTTTTGCAGAAGAGTTCAGTGTACACAATACATTTGAAAGTTTTTGGGTCAACATACTGAATTCGCCACTTTGGAATATGCAAAGACAAGTAAAACTGAACTAAACATTATGAATTTATCATTACAAGTATAAAAAGCTGTTAATTATTCGATTATTATTAAATTATTAAAAAAAAATAAGAAATTTTGCGTTTCAACGTTTCAACCGCCATTTTGAGGTAAGTATATTTTTCGGAAATTTATTCAATGTGCATTCTTATAGTACATCCATTTTGACTGCGGATGGTACCCTTTAGGTAAAGTTAGCAAAACGTTTTCAATTGGAAATCAAGTAAGGTGGGTGCAAGTATAGTGGCCATGCAGGTAATGCGGCCACCTACTCGAGATCTCGCTGTATGCGTTATTCTGAGGTGTCGTAATTCCTACAGTATATGTACTGTGACAATGCATGTTGAGATGCACGGTGATCCCGCTGATAGCCCGCGCTAATTATAAGATAGGGTCATGTTTAGGCGCGAAAGCATCAAACCTCTGATTCCTTAGCAGTGCATGCACGAAAAAAAATCATACGGCACATAAAATTGTAGCTTTACGGTGGTTGCTTCTTCAAAATTCCCAGGGTTACTAATCCGAAAATATCTATAAAGGAAGTATCTGCTAGGCTAGTCTTGACTTTCTGAAGCACTTACTATACGATTTTACCATAAGCACTGATAGGTGGCCACTTTATCAACAGTGTTGGTAAAGTGGCCAATTGTTAACTTCTTAGAACTTCTTTAATTAAAATTCAGAGAGTCGATTTTTTTGCCAGAAAACTCATTAGGTATTAAAGTTAATCGTTCAAATAACATGTGTCAATAGTGAGGCGGGGATAGTTAAATATTCGGAAAGATGAAATGGCATAAAAGCAAAATTCGAAAAGATATTTTATGGAAAATAGAAAATTCTGAAAAGTTTAGTATTGAATATAGAAATATTGAAAGACCAAAGTATAGAAAAAGAAAATTAGTAAGGTTGAAAATATGAAAAATAAAAATTCGTAAAGCCAAAATATTGAAAATCAATAATTTTATAGATTAAATTATTGAATTTTGATATGCAACACGCTAACTTAGTAAGGGCAGTAATACCCGTATATTAAAAAAAGCAAATTAACAATTTTCAATATTTTAATCTATAAAATTATTGATTTTCAATATTTCGGCTCTACGAATTTTTATTTTCCATATTTCCACTTTTACGAATTATTTTTTTCTATACTTTGGTCTTTCAATATTTCTATATTCAATACTAATATTTTCCGAATTTTTTCTTTCCAATTTTACTTATATGCAATTTTATCTTTTCGAATATTTAACTCCCACCCATCCCGCTTAATTAAATAAAGAATTTTGTCACTTTTTTCGTCTTATCCACATATTGGACTTACTCATGGATGAAATGAAATGTTGACTGCTGAATCTTAAATAGCGTACTTAAAATTCCTAGGGTACGTAATTTCATTGAAATAAGGAGGGTGCCGGTAATATGGTCATGTAGGTAATCTGGCCACCTATACGAGATCTTGCTGTATGCGTTATTCTGGGACACCATAACCCCTGCTGTGTATGTATTGTATCAATAGATTTTGAGAGACGCGGTGACCCCGCTGCTAACACCCTCGAATTATAAGATAGTGTCATGTTTACGCGCGAAAGCATTAAATCTCTGATTTCTTAGCAATACATGCAGGTAAAGAAACCACTTCTGCCAGCGTGATACGAGGGAAAAAAACACGGTACATAAAATTGTAGCTTTTTTACGTACTTTAAGATGCACGTGCCAGTTTTTGTCGTAGTGTATTTTCGATACGAAAATTGTAACTGTCGTTGACGTTTATCGGTTGATAAAGTGGCGATACGAATGCATTACAAGGCAAAAAGCGATTGACCGTTAAAAAAGGGCGGTATATCCTTATATTTCGAGAATAACACGGTCATTTTTGTCCAAACATGGCTCATGTTTATTGTTTTATAATGAAGATTCGAAATTAAAAAGAAATTTAAAGATTCATCGACTCGGTTTTTTTATAACAATTTTTGGATTTTTGGATTTTTGAGTTTTAATTGTGTAAGTGCATTAAAAAGAGCATAAAATTACCTATTTTTTACAACCGTAAATTTTGAATAGGCTTTTTCCCTTCTTCTGTTAAAGAATTACACATTGAAACAATTAATTTAGTTTGGGGAAACTAATGCCCCTTTAAGTGCATCTCGCTTTAACTTTCAATGTTAGATAATATTTATTCTATTCATGTAAACAAAATCTGTTAAGTTGTAGAAAATAAGGAAAAATATACTCTACCGATTGCACTTCTTCGAAGTAGCCTGATTGTAACAATATCAATAATATTTAAGAGTGCATTCTCAGTACCGCGTACCGCACGGTTACATCTCGGAAATCTATGATGGTAAATGGTTCACAAAATTTTAGATGATTAGAAATTCAGTGAATCTACGTACTATAATTTTAGTAAGAAATTATTTTTTGTCAAACCATCAATGATAAAAAAGCACACCTGTTATGAGTTATTAATTAAAGTAATCAAAAAAATGTATGAAAAATCACTATTCTTGAAAAGTCAATATTTTTGATTGTTCGAAACTTTAAAATAAATTAATATTTTCATACAAATAAAGCTAAAATTCAAGCTTCTACCGACTACTTTGATTGTCATTTGGGTCAATTTCCTAGCATAAAATCCTGTAGAATTATGATTAGAAGTATAGAGTTACTGTTACAGACGTAAATAAGTACATTTATTATGTGAATAGCACGTTAGTCCAGAAATCGAAATACTGAATGGGAGAGGGAGAGAGGGAGTAATTGTGAGCGTCTTGTCGCAGCGTAGGTATTGATGCCACTGCGCAGTCCGTGGTGTCCTTGGTGGTGCCGCTCTCTTGTGGACAGTAGCCTATAGAGGAGTTTGTTTGCCAATTTTTGACTATTGGCTATTTTCAGTAGTAATGACAACCAAATTTTACAAATCCAGGAAAGTTTGAGTTTCGTTTCCTGAGCAGGCTCGATGCTCTCATTCTTTTATGTGACTCCATTTGATTGGGATCAGTGATCGCTCCCAACGCTGTTTAACAGTTATTGATAAATTCCTAATTTTGTTGCATTTTCATCTAAAAATATATATAGCAAAAGGCGATCAAAACTCAATATTCAAGACAATTTACTTGTTCGGTTATACCGTGAGTCACAGAAATATCTCGGAAGCTTGAGGACTAAGTTCTACATTTTTCAATTTCGATTTTTATGTGAAATTGAATTGATAGTGGTATTAACTATACAAAAAACATATTTTTTACCAACTTACAGCCCCCCCGAGTGTGCTAATTATGTTACACACCGAAATACACTTTCTTCTCTTTAAAAATTTGTATACCCTAATTCTATTTAAAAAAAAACAGCAAAAAGAATCGTATTTTTCATTACATTGCGAATTATATCTGGATATATACTTTTTGAATAATAAAAAACCAAGCGATATTTTTTTACTTAGGGTACAAAGAATTGAAAACAAAGTATTTGAATATTTGAAATTGAAATAGCAGACGCCTGAAACATTTTCACTATAAAAATATATTTTGAAATAAATGCATTTAAAGTTTTTATTTTGCACACTCTTTAATTCTAATTAATTTATTTAAATTATCAGAACATCTTTAATATTTAAAATGATTCTAAGTGCACCTTGCTAGATGAATAACTTTTTCAAAAAGTTTAGAGTGCTCGTACACTCTTTATCACAAACAATACTTGTTATAAACTTTTTTGTATTTTATGTACGAAGTTTTAATATTTTGTTAATATTATTACTTATAATGATGGAGCCTTTCTCTCCAAAGCAAGTATAATGTAACATATTTAAACACAATGTAAATAACCTAAATTAGAAATACCTAAGCATTTCATCCCAAGTCTGACCACAGGATTTATCAGTTAAGGCTATGTAGACAGGCCCTGCCTTATACACAAACAGAAATTTAAAAAAAGGAATAAATTTAATTAATATTTAAAATGTTTTCACCATACCTATAATGATGAAAATAATTTTTTTAAATAATAAAGACTCGATTGATCTCGTGGAACTATAACCTTTTTAGTTGCTATACTATCGACGTTTAGGGAGTTTTTAACTTACCCCCCCCCCCCCTCTTCATAGCTACAAAAATTATAAAAAATTTTTTCAATGAGTGTGAACAATAAGTTACAACATATAAATATACGATTACAAATTAACAACGCACCTAGATACATAACTTATAGTCTCGAAACGACTAGTGACAGTGTCGAGACTCACAGTCACGTGCCGCCTCTTCACGATTCATAGTGCTCTGTGGTCGGCTTCGATCTGCTCTGCAAGCTTGGAGCTCTCCCTGAAAATCGGAGATTGCGAGAGAGTAGTGGGTTTGATCAAAATGTATACTAAGTGGTCTTTCGACACGCCGGTCGTTAACATCATGCGTCGACATAACACCTTCGACGCTGGCCGGCCACCACTGACAAACCACTGGGTGCTTTATGGGTTTTATTGTTTAAGTGAGTAAAATATTGGTTTATAATATTTGAAATAGTTGTTTTAATTGTTATAATATATACACTATGTGGCTGTTAGTTGTTTATTTGTATTTTTATTCGATTGTTATTAATTTAAAATTTTTTTAGAGGTGCCATTACATGTTAGTAATTATGATGTTAGCTCGTTGGTCTTTTCGGGACTATAAGTTATGTATGTAGGTACGTTGTAAATTTGTAATCGTATATTTATATGTTGTAATTTACTGTTGTCACTCTTCATAGCTAGAAACATTTTTTGTAATTTTTGTAGCTATGAAGAGGGGAGTAAGTTAAAAACTCCCGAAACGTCGCTAGTATAGCAAATAAAAAGGTTGTAGTTCCACGAGACCAATCGAGTCTTCATTATTTAAATATCATCACCTTGGAACAATATAATCACATCTACATGAATATAAATTTTCCATCAAAACACTTTATGAAATTTAAAGCACGATGCACAAACTTTATTTAAAAACTACTTGTCGGAAAAACCACTAACATTATTGATTTTTACGCGTTTTTTTTAAATCCGAGACTTTTGGACACTGATTAATTGAGGAGTCAGGAAGGCGAGTTCTGTCAAATCGTCGTGGTGAGCAGAACAATAAAAAAAACCATCCGATTTTTTTGTTTGTAAAAGTAACATACAAATTGTATGTTATTCTTTCAGTAAATAATGTATATTACTTTTTTTAACCGTTGATATGCCAGTCGATATGCCAGAGTTTTGTTGAACTATCTCGCGAAAACTTCTTTTATAGATAAAATCAATTAGAGTATTGACGGGCCTTATGAAGGCTAGTATATTTCAAACAGCTATGAAGAGTAGTACATTTCAGCACTTGCCACGAAGACTAGCATATTTCGCCATTCTACGACGAAGACTAGCACTTTTCATATAGAATATGTAAATTTAAATTGTACTGATAAACTCTCGGTGAATCGGGTTGATTCTTTTTTTATCGGGTTTGGGTTGAGTACTAGACCATTTTGGTACTCAAAAAATTATCAGTTATCCGAGAAAATCAGGCTATCCGCATAAATAAAAGTAGCCTGAAACAATCAGGCGGCAGAATATCGCCAAAAGTGCTACTTTTCGTGGCAAATTTTCAAATGTATTTGCTAGTCTTCGTGGGAAAATTGCGAAATGTGCTAGTATTCGTGAGGGAATGGCCAAATGTGCTAGTCTTCGTGGGAGATTTCTAAATGTACTACTCTTCGTGGCAAACGCCGCAAAAGTGCTAGTCTTCGTAAGGGCCATCGATATATACACTTATTGCTAATATCGATCGGAATCGTAAAAAATAATAGTTTTCGATTAAACCGTGGAAAAGTTTCTTTAAATATTGCTATCTTCTATAAAATTTAAATATTTGTAAAATAAAAAGTCGAATATTTACGTTACTGCAGACTTAACAAAATGCGATTCTTTACTTTTGCAAAACTTTCTGAGCCAGACTTTTCTCGACACAGGTATAAACGAACATTTTTTGCGAGGAGTATATTCAGTCTCGCCAAGTCGCACCATATCTTTCTACGTTGTAAAATGACAAAATGTTGTTTATCGAAATAACGCTTTCTCCTTGAAAGCCAAAAAAAGAAAAGGAAAGCACGCGAGTTAATCCATTGCGCTTAAGCGTGTCCCCGCTGCATCAGGTATCTCCTAGGGCGACACTAACTTCCGCGAAGTCGTCGCGAGAACGAGCCGCAGACTCTCTCGCGCGTTCGCATTCCGCGCAAATAACCATTAATACGGCGGAATGCTCGCACGCAACGGTGCAATAGCCGGCGCGCGCAGCCCCCGCGCACAGTAGGTACTAACAGTTGCGGTATAGGGGAAAGCAGTCGGCTTAGCGCAGTTGCGCGGGGCCCGCGCCGCCTCGCGCCGCAGCGAGAATTTGCTCGCGCGCATGCACGCCGAGCAATTGTATTAGTGTCGGTAACCAACGAACGCCGCCTCGGCTCTCCTCGCTCGCTGTATAGGTATATACACCGACGAGCTGCAGAGCTGCGGAGAAGTGCGCCCTGTACTACTTCCGTAAACACTAGAGCCGGAGAACTGAGATGCAAGTTCCTATATGGGCTCTCTTTGCGAGCGCGAGCGCGCGAGCGGAGCAAGTTCAAGTATAATAATACCGGCAGCGGCGCGCGGTGAAGCTCGCGGAGCAATTTCGGAAATTATTCATGCCCGCGTGGCAAACCGTACAAGCCGATTTTTCTTTGCTTAGACGGGTGAGAGAGAGAGAGAGAGCTTTGCTTATGCTACGGCCCGAGCATGTATGCGTGCGATGCTGTGTACGCCGTGCGAGATGGAATTGCTCGCCTTTTTTTTCTGGAAAACTCGCGCATGATTTCGCTAGTTTGATCGGCTTATACGAGGGTTCATAAAAGTGATGTTTATTTATTAGAGAATTGGAAGCACCTTGAGAAAAAAATCGCACGTTTATTTGTTAGCATAAAATAGCTTTAAAAAGAAAAACGCCTGAATTTGATGCAATATCGTAGACTGAAATTTGGTTGGATATCGTACAACGATCGGTGTATTATTTGAATTGAAAGAAATACTGTACAACGTGCAAAATTATGTAGTGTATGAAATTAAGTGTTGTTTTGACAAGGGAAGCGATAAGCAAAATAAATTAATACGCTGGATACACATTGAGTGCATGATAGGAGACTGGAATAAAGTATTTGAATTTTCATTTCATTTCGCAGAAACGCATATGTTTACAATAAAAATTGCATTTCTCTCGATAAATCGTACTGCGCGGATAAAAGTACAATTTCACCCGAAAATATCAGTTGTAAACGCAATGGAACGCTCGAAAAAGCTGATCATATTTGACGATATTTGTCCGTGACGCAAACACCAGTTACACGATGAACGAAACGATAAATGAATTATTTCACAAAGCTTTTATTCGTCAAAATTAAAAACTACTTTGCTTCGTCAAACCTTATAGATTACTCCAATATAAAATTATTTATTCTATTTAAAATTCTGTGGTGAAAGATGAAAATGAGAAGTCTACTTTTTAATATGTCGTGGTTACAATCTGCAGAGATACGCAGATATCTGTACGCAATACGGTTACAAAAAGAAAAAAAATTATAAACTAATAAAAGAAAAATCTTAGAATAACAATTATAAGCTACTTAAAAACTACTTAACACTAACTTTAGAGCTTTTATGATTTATGCTAAGGTATAAATCATAAAAACTCAAATAATATAATCATATCATGTTTCCTTAGTTTTTATTATCCCATCCTTCCATTTAAATATTTTTCAGATCTATTGAAAGTTTATTATAATATGCTATGGAAACTAACTGTGTCTTTCATTATTATTTTTTATTTATCATCATTCTGCCATCCTGATGAATAAAGTGGCTATCTGTATTTTCGTTCAGACAGAAATATTGAGCAAAATGTATTCAAAATCGATATTTATGCTTATAAATATTTAGCAAAACGAGTTCAAAATTAATAACTGCTTATAAATTTCCAAAAAAAAGTATTTAAAATCGATAATTGCTTATCGCTTTTGAACAGATTTTGCTCCATATTTCCGTCCAGCGTAAATGCACGTAGCCAATTTATTCATCAGGGCGGCAACATTGTTGTGGTATACAATATTTTCTTCTAATTCTTCAATCCCTGCTTCTTCACTCGTCATTGTTTTTTATTGGGTTGTATGAATAACCTGTTCTTTGTATTGCTCTATGTAATAAAAATGTATGTTCCACAAGATTCTTTGTCATCAGCTGTGTGGACGGTTTCTCTATTGGTCTAATGTTTTTCGTTATATTTATGACAGTTTACGCATTTCTTATTTTCTTTATTGGTGCAATCCTCATCTGGATGCTTTACAGAGCAAAAATGACAGAATTGATCAGTAGGCGTAGAGTTTTTCGATATATGTTCATACATTTTACATTTATAATATAAGTTTACATTAAAATCATCGTAAATTTTGCATCTATTGCTTTCAACGTATAGTTTCTTGTCTTTCATAATGCTCGCGTATGCATCAGCTGTTGCCTCCGCAACTAGAGTCAGTATATCAGTTTTCTTGCTTATGATCTATGAACCATATTTATATCTTGGTATTCATTCAGTGAATTTCTTTCCCTGATGTCACTTTTAATTTTTTCGTTGCTTTCTTTTTCGAAATATTTTTTAATTCCATTTCCCAGAGAATCACCCATATATATATATATAGATTTTGTAATTTACATTTATGCAAAGGTATAGCATAAATTATGAAAAAATATTTAAATTGTATAAAAAATTAAATATCTTTTGCATATCAAGTTACACTATATAATTGATAATAATAAAGTTTGCAATACTATAATTGCCGATTAAAATTCTTTTTATTGTCTACATACCATTTTCATAAATAAATTAATTTTTTATGTTATCCGCCTAGCTGTAGATATCTCAGTGCATTTTTTTAAAGAAAATGTAAAATATAAATGTCGTAATTAATATTTTTTAATATTACTTCTAGTTAATGTTGGAATTCTATATATTTCCTATGCAACAAAACCAAATCTAATGTACGCAGAAAACTTAAGCCGGTGAAAGATAAATAAACGCTATTATGGCTGTGGGTGTAGTCCGTTCTTCTGGCGCCCGAATCCGCGTCGTTCCAAATGTCACAAGCCAACTTGCAACAGTTGATTGAAAAAATGAATTACACTGAATGCACAACTTGCCGAATGCCTACAATGAACGCCAATAATCCAAAAATACTTTCTCTAACATTGCGATACCATTATTTCCGCCACCTAGTAGTTAAGTTTCGGAACGGCTACAGGAGCGTTTCACTTTCATGTATATAGTTGGTGCCAGGATAGCCAGAATAACGGAATACACCCTTATCGGGTTGCGCGCTGCGACAGAGGCTGCGACACTTAGCAACGGGGCGCCTCGACACGTCGCCTGGTCGCCTTGGATTCTTGTAGAGAGCCTGGGCATCTTGGCATACAACTTCATAGAAAAACGTAAAAAATGAGGTTTTATTAGTCAAAGTTTACCGCGAAGGTAATAATACCTAAGAAATAAGCGATGAAAAATGTCTTCAGAAAGAAAATATCATAAAAATATCAAATTCTCATCAAACGACGAACAAAATAACCGTTCATTAGTAAAAAAATTACCGTGTATACCCAAGAAATCAGCAATCAAAAAATATTTTAAAAAAATATAACCTCGAATATCTCGAAAAATAAAAGTCTACATAATCTAAGCAAAGAACTTAGCCAAGGTAGTAAAAAGCTACCTTTTTAAAATGTTCAGAAGGAATAACTTTTTACTTAAGTTATCATTTGCCATAGAAAATTGATTTTTTTTATAAAACTATTTTCAAGGCGAGATAAAAATAAAATGGCTCAAAAATTTTAATGTTTTCACACATTGTCGATATGTAACAGATTTAAAAAAAAAGACCTTTTTGTTTATAACTAATGAAGGGAATTACCGTATCAAAAATTTAGTATCGGAAAAGTTAGTACTTCTATGCGCTTTCAAAAAAAATTTCACTTAATCGATAATATTATTTCTCATGTACCAAAAATTTGATAAACTAAAACCCAAAAATTGAAAACCCGCTAAAAACCAAAACAAAACCGAAAAAAGAAAAAAATTATTCTTATGCCCCCTTTGTGTAAAAAACAAGCAAAATGAGCTCTGAAACAATAAATTTGACCGTGGAGTACGAGAGATATCGAGTAACACACACTCGCTAGCACACATATATCCATTTGGACATTTTCTAAAAATAGTGTATTTTTATTACAAATGTCCCAAAACACGTTTCTAACATGTGTTTTTGTAACCTTTTTTCTTTACTGTCACAAAGCTTCCTCTTTGATAAAGCAAAGAGAAAAAAAATACGAAACGAAACGAGAACGATAGATTTGAACATCGCCGCGTGCGATTGATTCATTTCCCTCCTGAAAAAGTTATCTCTCCACCCGTTGTCCCGGCAAAGTAGCTCTTTTTCGCGCGTACTACAGTCTGCTGCTGCTGCTGCTGTTCGCCCCCTGTAGAATAATCTCAGACGGCAGCGGATGAGAAGAAAGTGAAAGGCGGTGGCGGCGTCGAATAGCTTTAAAAGCCCCGGCCTCTCGTAATCTCGTTCGGAATGATTCCATTCTCTCTCACTCCCCCCCCCAACGACAGTCGACAGTCGATCGTCCCGAGGGGCGCGAGAAAAGTGATCTCGCACAGAATGTCACACAGAGGGCGACGAGAGCAAAGAGCGTCCGTGATTCGATAAAAAAAAAAGAAAAGAGAGAGAGAGAGACAGTGCGAGTGAAGTTGGCGGAGAGGACTGGGAGATTGAAAGGCGCGGCAGAGATATCAAAGCGAGGGCATTAATACAAGACTCGCCGAAGATCAAACACGAAATTATCTACAGCCCTTTTACGAGGCTGACGCGCGAGCGAATAATTTTCGGAGTACTCGAGGTTTAGGGCTTTTATGGCGATGGTTCGTTTCAAAGTGGAAGTGGCAGAGAGACGAGGGAAGTAATTTCAAAGAGAGATGAGTTGGTTTAGTTTAAGGGTGAGGAAATTATAAAATTTTCTTTAGATTTTCAAAATGAAAAGGATTAAAACGCGCTTCTTTCAGTAATTTAAAACGATATTTAATACAAGCTTTTTTTCAAATAACGATATGGCTGATTTGCAAAATATTGTAATATAATAATTGAACTCGGTTGTAAAGAATTAATAAACGCTACTTTTGCTAAGCTGATATTGATGCTTTCAATTTATCATATCTTGTATATTCGCACAAAAACTTTACACTATTTTATAAATACGCATATTTTAATTGTTAAAAAGTTTTTAAAAAACTACTACCTATATATAATCAAAATTGTATACGAGTGTTGTACATTGTTTTTTGATCTAAAAAAGAGACGAGACAAATATTCTCAATATCGAAAATCAGCCATATTCATAAACAAATAGAGCACTGGTTCGAGATAATTAGTACATCATAATCAGCATTATATTACTGTGTTTTTGTTTCAAATATTTCAGTGGGTATTCATTTATCAATACTACTACGTTTTGATAATATATAACAAATGACAGCATACGATACGATAATTATGGTTTAAACAATAGTAACCAATTAATTATTATTTCTCAAAAATAACAAATTTTAAATATTAATTAGTGGACCTGAATTTAGATAACAAACGCTTGTACCATTTCTCCCTCGGGGCATTAATTCAACGGCATTTGTTCCCAAAACATCAAGAGCAATTCGCGCCTTAAATTAAATATCACATAATTACATTGAAAATCAATTTTATTTCCTTAATTCCAATCTAATTTCTTAAGAAAAAACTTTTGGATTTCAACAGTCTGCGTCTGCGTAAAAAAGATGAAACGAATAAAAGATTAAAAATGGATACGTACCGAAGATGTCTGACTTTCTACGACATTTACACATTTTATTTTTACAATGAATTTCAGATATATGTGAGAATTTATGTTTGTCATTTCGAGCCTTATTTACAATATTCATTAAATTTTCTTGCAATAAATTTAAGATAATTTAGTAATTTATAATTATTTAATTATTCACATTACCACGTTTGATAATACATCTTAAGCTCGTCACAGGAATACTTAGTAAATATCTTAAATGTGTTCCCAAATAATAAAACAAAATGTTCACATGTATCTTAAATTCATCATAAAAATAAAAATTGTAAATATCGTAGAAAGTTCTTTGTCTTGAGAAATGCCAAAATCGGACACTTTCCGTACCTATGAATTTCTTATCTTTCGTTGATTTCATTTTTCGACGCGGGTATTATTCCGAAAAATCAACAACACGCGACCTGCAAACGACTTCTCCGAGTGCACGCACGACCTCGGGCGGCACGTATCGCCGAAAGAATTCCACGAATTTGCAAAGCGGCATGCATTACGGCCTCGCTAGCTACAACGCCGCGAGCGATTAATATTTATTTGCGCGGAACGCGGAGGCTTCGACCGTATTATAGAGGAGAAATAAAAATGCGAATGCAAACGACGCGGAACACACGCGCCGCGCTTGACGCTCTCTTTCCCGCTCGACGACTCGCCAGGGACAAATACGGAATTTCACCCCCCGGCGAGCAGCAGCAGCAGCAGCAGCAGCAACGATTGTCCTTACGATTAATGCGCGCGTGATTTCGACGATACAAAATCTCTCGCGCGCGCAGTGCGAGCGTACGATGGACGCGGCACAATGCCGCGCGGCTTATTATGCGCGATGAATAATGTAAACGACTAATAAATGCGGGCGGCGATATAATTGCTTTATTATCGGGTAATGATTCCGCGTTATAATCACGCAACTGGGCGTTTGAGAAATAAGGACATTTAGAGAAAACGAGGCGGCGGCGGCGGTGGCGCCACTGGGGGACTGTGCAAAATTATTCCCGAGCTGTTTATCATTCGCGAAATTGCCGCTTCGCTGCGGCGAAAGTATTATTTTCCCGTTAATTATCGCATGCGCGCGCGCGCGTGTGCGGTGCATCGAAGCGTTGACGAATGCGTTTTGGTGGGTAGTGTGTCGCAAAAGATTTACCCTGCAAAATTAACGCGGAATTGATGGAAAGGAGTTTATAGGTCGAAAGAAGCTTAGAATTTTACTCAGACAATTTTAAAATATTAAAATATTAAAATTGTGAATAAATGTAAATAATATCTCTTTAAAAGATACCTTTCCAAAAAGTAAAATTATGACAAGTATAAGTTTCATTACTAGCTGCAATATAAATTAAAAGAAATATGTTATTACCAAAATAAGTCGTTCAGTTATGAAATTAATGAATAAGCTCGAATTAAAATATTTCTATTTTTTACTAATTTTGATAATCTCAAATGCACGATAAATAAATTAATGAAATCGATTAATAAATTGTCAAGTATTGTATTTTTATTTGTAAATCCATTTTCTTATTTTATTAATTAGTATGAAGTATATAAGTAAATAATACCTTTCAAATTTAATATTGTCAGACATTAAATTTGACATAAATAAATGTTGATAAGAAATAGGTCATACAGTCGAACCTCGATTGAATACTGATCTATAATAGTCTCGCTACATTACACTCGCGTTACATGTATAGTGCACAAATGGTAATTCATTTCTCTTGTAGGTGAGCTAACTGATATTTTTTGCAATCAAGTCACTGTAATATTAGGGACACACAGTTTATACATTATTTACGGATCTGACTTGCTGCCGTCGTTAACTGCTACGAAACTTAGATGACTGGAGCAGTGTTCGAGGTTTAACTGTGTTCAATATAAAATATAGTGCATTGACGGTCTGTTTGATTTCGACATATAACTATGAACATATTTGATGGACCCGTCGTCTCGAAGTTGGTGTTTGTAGAATAGAAGGTAATATTTCTAAGTAAAACAAATCAGCATAATCATAGATGATGGAAGCATATGTATACAATTTTTGTATGCAATATGGTATATGTTATGTATATATGTATTTAATGAATAAGGCAATATTAATAATGATGAGGAACCCATGCAGATAGGCTTGAGATAAAAGATGAAACAAAGTGTTATGTGCAACAAATAGTAAGTTGTTTATTATGTCGCAAATCATAAACAGCGCTGTAATTTGGAGATTATTTTTTTTTTTTAAAGGATACAAAAATATGTAATGCATTAATATAAAAAAAAATAAAATAAATGGAATATAAAAATACTGAGCAATACGTGTTGGATGTTTATGATAAAAATTGATATTGAACAAGGTAGGTAGTCTACCGATAGATTGCGAGACGACGGGTCCGTCAAGTATGTTCATAGTTATATGTCGAAATTAAAGAGACCATCAATGCACTATATTTTATATTGAACTACAGTTAAACCTCGAACACTGTTCGAGTCATCTAAGCTTCCTAGCAGTTAACGACGGAAGCAACTCGGAACCATAAGTAAGGTACAAACTGTGTGTCCCTAATATTATGTTGGTTTGATTGCAAAAAATATCAGTTAGCTTACCTACAAGAGAAATGAATTACCATATGTACTCTACATGTAACGCTACATGTAATGCGAGTGTAATGTAGCGCGACTATTATAGATCAGTGTTTGATCGAGGTTCGACTGTATGACCTATTTCTTATCAACATGTATTTATGTCAAATTTAATGCTGACAATATTAAATTTGAAAGGTATTATTAATTTGTATACTTCATACTAATTAATAAAATAAGGAAATTGATTTACAAACATAAATACAATACTTGACAATTTATTAATCGATTTCATTAATTTCTTTAGCGTTCATTTGAGATTATCGGAATTAATAAAAAGCAGAAATAATTGAAACTATAATGTTTTTTTAAATAGAATTTAAAATACTTTCTTATTACCACTCTTCGGGAACAATATTAAATCCGGCAACATTGTAAGAAAATCAAAACAGATTCTGCTTCGGTCTCCATGGCAATAACTATCGG
The DNA here is from genome assembly GCA_949152435.1 of Gastracanthus pulcherrimus. Lineage (NCBI taxonomy): Eukaryota > Metazoa > Arthropoda > Insecta > Hymenoptera > Pteromalidae > Gastracanthus > Gastracanthus pulcherrimus. The sequence goes on from OX424573.1 coordinate 10,308,175, forward strand.
CGCGAGCATACATACTCGTAGTAGATGTACACAATATTGCGCAGCGGTGACAGGCTTCGCGTGCAATGCTGTGCGCATCTACTACGAGTACATTTGACCACCGGGCAATTATTGCCTTGGAGACCAAAACAGAATCTATTTTGTTTTTCTTGCTATGTTGCCAGATTTAATATTTAGCGAATAATTATCCAGCCCTAGTCCCCTCACGTAACAGCATATTGGAAGACTTGAGTGCGAAACAAAGGTTCGGTACCGCGATATCTTAATCATCAATATCTTGTATCTATTTTAGTAGTAGGTAGTAGATAATATCCTTGGTAGAAACTGATTTCATTTATTCGCCATTAATTGATAATTGTACTTTTGTGTAAACTAGAAACAAGCTTGTTTTCTTAGTCATTGATTGGACATTGATGAAACTCTTTTTTTAATTGTTTTCAAATATTTCTTGAAATGCATATTCCAAGCTATTTCATAAGCATTAATTGAACAGCATACTTGGCTATGCAAACAAAAATTGAAGAAGCCTATTATAATAACCTAAGAAATCGCTAGTACTAGGATATTAAAATTATCAATATTATTGACAGTTGATATGGAACCCTTTCATAATTTTGAAGGTTCGATACTAATAAAATCAGATGAGTCTTCAATATATTCTAGACTTTTAAAATGTAAACAATTTCTCCATTTTAAGATTTTAAGTACCTAGTTTCTAGTTTTTCTCACTATTACTACCATAGATATTGCATCTCCATTTTGCATTATTTACTTTAAGGATATTAAAATTATCGTGAATATAATGATGAAGACTTTTAATTTAATTTGGCTCTCCCACAAACCCCATTGTCACTAGTCGCAGTTAAATTATAATTTTTGCTGTACCTATATATTTAATTACTAACCCCAAGACGAAATGCGGAAAAAAATTAAATCTCCTCCTGATTCGCCGCATCCTCGTGTTTTCTTCATGATCGATAACTGCAGGAACTGCAAGATAAGCTATATACCGCTTTCCAATTATAACCGCGTTTTCTCGGCATTTTTCTTGCTCTCGCGTCAGACTCATACCGGGTACCGGCAATGCCACGCACGCACATAACCATCACACACACACACACACACTTGCACCGTTCCGAGTCGACCGAAACGGTCTACGCAGCGTACAGGTATACACGTTTTCGCAGTGGTAGAAGCCACCAGCGCCGGCCGCGCCGCTGCGCTCGGCATCACAGAGGAGAAAATAGCGTGTCTGGAAAATTGAAAATTCGCGAACACCGTGCTCGTGGCCCGCGGGAGAGAAGCAGAGAGTCTGCAGTAGCAGGCGGGGCGGAGCGCGAAAGAAAAAAGAAGCCAGACGCGAGGTGCGGGCAAAGAGTGTACGAATGTGCAGCTGGAGATGTATAGTAATGGACCGCGCGTATACATATATAGCTTTATGCATCGCGCCGCTGTGCACGACGAGCGAAAACGCGAAGCTCGCGAGACGCGCGCCTTCCTCGAGATCGTGACCCCTGCGCAGGCACGCGCGTCCCGCCGAGCGATTTCTTTTCGTTTTGATGCCTCCGCTGCTGCTACCGCCGCTGCTGCTACCGCCAATATTGTTATATTACGTGCTGCGTTCTATCGCGCGCGACTCGAACTGCGAGAACGTATACGACAAGAGCCTTCGCTCGGGAAACAATATCAGCAGGAACGAGGAAGAGAGCGTATTTTTAGACATTTTAGTAACTCAATAATGGTAGACTTGTAAAAATACTCGGGATAAGCGCTTTTTCCGTTTTGTTTGTTTGCTTTTGCGCAATTCGTATGGATGTTTTTGTTTCTATTTTTGCACTGAACGTGCAAATAAATACCTTGTTTTTTGTAATAAAAAAAGGGATTGTTTACTTTTTGAAATAGAAAACATTGTCAATATACCGAAATGTATTGTTTTTCTGTTAGTTTTCAACGAAGAAACATGTCATACAATTTCGTAAATCCGAATACGGTACACCTGAAATCTGCCCGTCCATGTGTGCGTGCACGTGCATGTGCGTGTGTCTCTGATTTCGTGTGTGAGTGCGTGTGTGTGTCGAGGCTTATCCAGTATCCACTAAGGAACACCTACACCTATCGACTCATACCTACACTCACTCATCCATCAATATACACCCTTCTACCCACCTGCCAACAACAGACAGCCACCCCCATCCATACCCTTCGCACTCATCATCTACCATCACAAAAAATACAAAAAACACTAAAATACTTAAAGTACTTATACCATTTGTGTTAAAAATCTTTGCTCGAGGACATTTGAGATTATTGATTACAATTTTAATCGTCTAAATAATTTTTAAATATTAAAAAAAATATTTAATATACATTTGGACTCAAGATACTCGCATGAGACAATAATACGACCCATTTCTTCCCAAGCGGCCATTTTATAGTCGATTGGTTTTTTTGCCTAAAACCGCCATTTTGGAATTTTCCAACGGAAATTTCAAAATTCTGACTTCAGAATCGGAAAGAGCGGACAATTTTACTTCAGAAAAGTGCTATTGGTTATTATTATTGTATTTTCGACAATTTTTTAGGCAAAAAACCAATCGACTATAAAATGGCCGCTTGGAAAGAAATGGGTTAAGCCCCGCGTACAAGCAACTCTCGTTCTCTCCTAATACTTAAAAACAATTTTAAATTCAACTGAATTAGCTACAGACGCATCTCCGCAATACCGATGATGAATCTCTGAAAAGACAAACGAGCAGCGTCGATTATTCATCCGCCCAGCCAGCGAGCGTTTATTCGTTAAAATAGTGATTCCTCTAATTGCCGTGGCTCCATCATCGCGGCGCAGCTCTTACTGCCGCGCTGGCGCCGCTAAAACATCTCTCGAATCGAGGGAATCAGCTTTCAGCGACACCGAAGCGATAAATATTTGATCGGAGAACGCGCTCTATTATATACGTTCGAAAGCTCCTCCGCGCTGACGCTCGGAGCCACGCGGAAAATAATAGATGGACGCATAGTGCGCGAGGTGGTTGCGCTCCCGGTATACATCTATGTATACAGGGGAACCTCGATAAGTCGAAACTCAAGGGGTCACTGCGAAATTTCGAATTATCAAGGTTTTCAAATTAACGAACTTTATTGAGATTGTATATTATATTATAATAATGAAATCTGAAGGGGGAAAATTAATATATATTTATGATAAAGTCTCGTTATATATACTTTATAAAATTATTTTTTTAATTTAATAATAATGGTTCTGAAAAAAGTTTTGTTGAAATATTATTATTTGTCATAAATTAAAAAAGAAACAAACACTATGATTTCTTACATATATGTTTTTAATTACATGTACGGGTATTACTGTCCTTTGTGGGTTGCAGACCCGATCTACGACATCGAAATATCCGGAAAAGTATTAAAAATGTCCCCGAAAAATTCGGACTGACAGGGATTTGAATCCACGCTCATTGAGCAGCCTTTGTCTTTAGTGTAGTGTATAGTGGTTAGATGATTTACCACTTGAGTCTTCAACAGCTTTATATAATATCATATTTGTTTTAAATTGTTAAAAACGAATGTATATGTTCGTAATATCATTATAATTACGCCCTATAAATATTTTCTTAGCTTTAAACCAACAAACGTTTTATTTTTCACCAGGAAGCCACCTTAATTACTCGAAAAGAAAATTGTTGTTTTTAGACTAGGCTACTGTAAGCAGTTCAATATTGTTTCAAATACGCTTGAAAATTGCTTGTTAAACATTTTATTCAGTAAGTTTTCTTTCGACGAACTATCGTAAATTTATCTAAAATGCAGATCGCTGCATATTCATCGATATCGATGCTAATAATAACCCTTCGTCTACAGCATATTAATGTCTAACACAACCAAAAAAAAATGAATCATGTCGTCTTTAAAATTCCAGAATTTAAAGAGCATGAAAAATTTGTGTTTCTTGAATACGGAACTTCGAATCATCGGTATTATTATTTCGAATTAAAGGTCTTTTGGACACATTTAGACATAAAATTCTAGAGACTCGAAAATACATTCTCAGGGAATGATAGAAGACATCGTATTATCAAGTGGTCCGAATTATCGGGAATCCACTACATAGACCTACAGCCTTGTAGCCGCAGGAACAGTCTATCGCGGGAAAGCAGCAGCTACTGCCAAGGTTATAATTCGGGATTAGTTAGAGGATCGACGTTCCTGATCTCCTTTATATAATGTACAATACGTATACGTATATCTGGTTCGCTCGCGGCCGGGCGGTCTAAGGGCTCATCTATAACTGATTTCCACGAAAGGCCTTTAAATAAATGAGCCGAGCGTTATATAGCCGGCTTATACTCGCTGACGCAGGAAAAAGAAGGGGGGAAAACGATATCAGCGGCGGCGCTTGTAAAAACGAGTCTTGAAACTCGCGCCAGGCGAGGGGCAATGAAAACTTTTGCTCGCGTATCCCGGCCACGTATAAAATTGAGGAATAAAGGGAAAAAACAGTGGCCGTCCCGGAAACAGCGGAGGAGAAAAATTCGAACGAGTGTTACGAGAGAAAGAGAGAGAAAGGGAGAGAGAGAGAGAGAGATGCACATTGTACCATATGTACGCGGGGCATTCCGCGCTGGGCTGACTCGGACAGTGCAGGGGCGCGTTTGGGGGGAAAAATTTAAATCGTTGAGAGTTCGGGAAAAGCGCTGCAGTGTATGTATACAGGGCTCAACTCGATCGGCGTGCCCAAAATACTCGAGCGAGTTTTGCGCGCACGCTCGCGGAGCCCCTTATCTCTGCCGGTTCGAGCGTGCATTTCCGGGCGGAAAATTGGAAACTTGTTTTTGCATTGTTCGACGCGGCGTTTATGGATTTCGAAGTAAACCCGGGGGTTTGGGTTATAACACCGGTGAGGACGCTGTTTTATCGCGGAAGTTGAAGAAAATCTTATATAGTTTGTTCTTGTACGTGTTTTGATGCTGTCTTCTTTTATGTTTTTGTAGGTATGTTGTGTCTTATATTGGTCTCCTGGGTCAAACTTTAAATGACCTTTAAAGGTGGACCTATACTGAAAAATTGAAATCCTGTATTTTTGTACGTACTTACATTTTTACTTTATTATAGATTTATATTCTCTATTTTTAAAAATTATTATATTTTTTAATAAACCAAGCTATAATAGTTCAAAAGTGTATTTTCTTTAGTAAACGGAAATACTTCAATATTTTTGCAACATCATAAAGAAACATTTTGCATAGTTTTAGAATCTCAAATGCGCATGGAATAACATAAATATTTTAAAAAATACATGATTTACGAAAGATACTATTATAAAATGAATATCCTTTATTTAGAGACGCTACGCGCACACGCCGAGGTTAGGGCTTATCCTTTACAAAGTAATAAACAAAATAAAATATAGCTGCGAATCTGTCAAACAATAGTTATATGCATCTTACCAGTATCATCACAATTTAATAAAATAACTACACTTTAAAAAATCTTTATAATGAATTATGACTTTTTAGACGACTAGAGTCTGAACAACATTTATAACAATATCTAGCTTGGAGAAGGAAAAGGAGCTATAAACGAATTGTTGCCGTCTTGCGCAAATTCAGCTTCTATATCTTATTTTCTCTGACAATAAGAAAGCAATTTGTTTGCATTGAACAATGCATTAAGCTTTAATTCGATATTAACCGCTATCTCCGTTTGAGTTAAGGTGATGCTAAACCCCCTGTTATCGTCAGATACGGGGAACCACTTATTTCATTCAATTTTCAATTTTGAGAAAATATCTCTTTGGAAAGTTGTTGTTCTTGATTGGCACAATAACGTTTCATAAAGGTATTTGCTAAAAATTAAAAATTAAATGAGAAAAGTGGTTGCTCGTACTTGTCGGTGATATGTGGCTTTAGCATCACCTTTACCGATTTTTGGTCAAAAAATCGATTTTTTAAGTGGTAAAACACTTATATAACCCTTTTTTTTTTCGAAAGTAAAAGGTTTTATGCGAAAACTAATTTTTTTTCGACTTATTTGAAACTGTAGATAAATGGTTGATCATGCTATTTTTATTGATATTTATGTTTAAACTCATTTTTCTCAAAACTTAATTTTCATAACTTACTTTGTAAGCCTGCGCAGCAGTTCTTCGTGAATCACGTTGAAAAATTTTGTACTGTCTTTTACACATATTTTGAACAAATTTAAAGAGAGTTTTTTCATTATTACTTACAATATCATTTTTAAAAATGTAAGTTAATATTAAAATACTGCTTATATCGCAAACAACAAATTGTTGATATAGAATATAACCTCAGAATAGTTAAAAAATATTATTTGAAATTATTGCTCTTTAAATGTCTTAATTACAGCATGAAATGTTCATAAAAAATGTATACCAATCCATCGTAACCCTTTGCGCACAGCGATAATCAAATATATGTCTGTTTTTACAGGTTTTTTCAAATTGGCCACTTCAAAAGGTGGTGAATTTGAATAAAACCAGTCTAAAATGTCATCTTTTTCTATATTATAACATATTTTATAGAAAAAATATTTTTCTTCTTAAATTAAAGGATTTTAGTGTTTGCTGTATTTTCTTCCCTTAAAGATAATAAATTAAAAAGAAAGGTTTCTGGCCGTTTTCGCGTATACGTCTATAATATCTTAAGATAAATAATTTGGTAAAGCTGTAACTATCCTGAACGCTTCACTAATGGAGTCAGCGTACGATACTCCATATATATATATATATATATACATGTAACCACGCACGTATAGAGCTGTAAGAGTTCTTAGCCGATGTCTTAAGGCTTTTTTAATACTGTTTAATCTCAGCTCAGCGCTTATCCCTCGCTTAATTACGTTTTGCTCTCTCTCTCTCTCTCTCTCTCTCGCTCTATCTCCTAGTTTCTCCATCCAGCGAAATGGAAAATTAAAGGAACTAAAAAGTACAAAAAGCAGGCATATACGCTCACGCTCTCACCCGCTGCTGTTTTTCGAAGCCCGGCGGATATAATTGCGCGTATAAATCAAAGTTCTCGATGCGACGCCACTGCACTCGGTATTATTGTTCTCGCGCCGCTCGCGCGGGGGGTTGAGTCACCTAATGAATTCAGCAGCAGCAGCTGACGAAGAAAAAAGAAGCGCGAGAAATCGCTCCTCGCCGATCCCTCCTTTCGCCGGATGCACTTTTACGGCTATGTCATTCAATTTCCTGTTGTACCGAGTCGCTCCCCCCTCGCGCTCCTCGCAACTTAACGACACTCGCCAACTTAATGCAATGCTCGCGCGCTCACAATTGCGGGTAAGGCCCGAGGAGGGGGCTAAAGATCGTTCGAGTGCAGCGAAGCGCAAAGATAAAAAGGGCGGAAAAGTCGCGAAATTCGAGAACGCCTTTCCGCGCGACACGGCTATTACGAGAGCGTCTATATGTATACACGCGCCGCAGCCAAGTACGCGAGTTAAGCAGTCGTTCGAATTTCAATGTGCTTCCGCCACTTTTCCGTCTCTCTCGTGCGCGAAACACGTCGATCGTCGTTGATTCGTCGAAGGGTGCAAGAAGAAGGTTGTTATACGCATATATACAGTGAGCGACAAAAGTTCCGGAACGGCGAATTGTTTCGTATAAATTGTAGCTTTGGAGACATGTCCTCTGCAAAATTGATATGATTTTGGCGAGGAGAGTTCACTGGTGAGCGGTGTCTTGACCCGTGACTCTGTCTTGAAGGCTATTTCAAGGTCCAGTCTGATTAATCAAATGAAAGCACGCATTTTTTACTCTGACAATCTAAGAAGGAGGAATTTTTAAGTTAGTGTATGTTTATGTGTATCCTGGATCAAATTGACCGTAAGATCCTTTTTCGAGTTCAGCAGACGTAGAGTTTCATTCAGCTGAACTATGGATTGACCTTGACTTGTTTCTTGGGTCCAATTTTACCCAGGCTCATACTAACGTATTCTAACGTTAAATTTTCTCTTTCGATTTGTGCAATTCGGCAGGATGTCTTTACTAATCAAGTATCGCTCGACCTTCATTCGATCCTTGGGTCCATTTTGAACCTTCTTTTTCCATCGGCGAGGTAAAAAATTGTCGTTTCCACATGAAAAATCAGATCCGACCTTGAAATAACCTCGAAGACCCGGTCAGGAGACGAAGTGAAGGTCACCAGTGAGCTGCCCGCCGGCAAATTCTATAAATTATACCCACAAATCATTTTTCCAAATGTTCATGCTCTAACGCAATCACACGCCGCGTCCCGGCACTTTTGGCACGCACTGTGCAAAGGTGTCGAAGATGAAGGCGCGCACTCTCGCGCGGTATACGTATAACGGAGCAAAAATCTAGGCCACGAAAATGTCGGGAGCCGCTGCCGGCAACGTCGGAAATTTCTTGAATAAATATTTCCATTATGCGTCGCTAACCCTCCGCCATGTAGCCGTGCACCGTCGTCGAGCTCGTCGTCGTCGTTTCGATTCAGCGCGAAGAAAGGCGCGAGCGAGCGAGCAAAGCCCACGTAAGTAACTCGGTTAGAGAGGCCCCTGCCACCGCCGCCACCGCCGCCACCGCCGCTGCTGGGAGACGAGCGAGTTTCGAAATTCCCAAACTCGGCGACGAGTATTTACCATGTGTATACGTAGGGAGAAGCCGAGGTGATGGCTGTGTGTGTGTGGGGGGGGGGGGGGGTGATAGAAGTGGAGGTTTTCAATTGGTGGAGAGTTGATCGAGTTGACTGAAGAAACCCTCGCGCGGTACTGGTTCAATCGGATATTGTTGTACGGAAGGATAGCGCGAACTAGCGAGATCACGTGTGCGCGTGTTTGTTGTTTGTCTTGAGTAATGCGATTATAGCCGTTGTGTGTGTGTGTATGTGTGTATTGGACCTGTGGGGGAGAATCTACGGAAGATCGAAGTGTTGCTCGATCAACACTTGTGCAGCTTGTACAGGCTTTGTTGTCTATTCAAACGGAGATTTTTAGATGGTCTTCTGAGTAGTGCGGGGCGTGTTTTTTTAAAGGGCATTTTAGCTTTTAGAAAAGTATTCTTTTTAAGCTTCGATGAATTCAAGGTGATTTAAAATTCTACATATTTTATACCAGAAATTGTACAAACTTTTAGGTTCCAAATACCCCTGAAGAAGACTGCCATTCGAATACCTGGCGATGTATATCGGTCACGTAGGGTTTAAATCATTGATTTGGACCTGCTTACTATAACCCTACTATTTTCATAACAGAAGGGTAAAAGTTCTTTTCTACAATTTTCTAAAAACTGCTAAAAAAGCCCCGCCTAAGGGCGCATGGTATATCTAGTAGATACTATACCTATGTTGAAAAAGATGGTTTTGCTCAATCTTTATCAAATGTTTACAGCGTATAACGCAGACCTTATAAAGTGTTGCACCACGCCAGATTGAGCAATAATGAAATCATATTACTTTTTAAGCTCCAAATTTGAATTGCAAATTAAAAAACAAGAATTTTAATTACTGGTCAATCTAGCACGACATTCAGTTAAAGCTTAAATTGTTGTTCTCGCGGGTATAAAGATATAACTACAAAATATGCTATAACAGTTTGAAAGAGTTTAGCTGGAACATTTTCTTCCTCGTACTTTTGAATATGTTTGTAAGATACACTTTGAGCTCCTAGATGGGCTCTATTTAGTAGTATTTGAAGATTCTCAGAAAAACTGAATTAAGTATGATAATTGTATAAGATTAGAGTGACATGGAAAAATAATGATCAAAAATCTGTTATATACACATTATATTTTGTTAGATTTCGCTTTGTCGTTTAAAAATAAAATTCGTTAATTAAGATATATTCAAAAGGCTACTTGGTGCATTGCGGGGAAAATCACATCACCTTAAAGAAATAGAATCGTACCTACATTTTTATAAAAAAATATACACCCAAAGAAATAACTGCAGGAAGTGTACGTGAAATTCCTTGAAAAACCTGATCGCTTTTTCCATTTTGCATGTATATTCACTCTCTAAGCATCTGTACTGTGTAGTGCATGTGCGGAACGACTACACGACATCGCCAGAACTTCTCTCTCTCTCTCTCTCTTTCTCTCTCTCTCTCTCTCTCTCTCTCTCTCTCTCTCTCTCTCTCTCTCTCTCTCTCTCTCTCTCTCTCTCTCTCTCTCTCTTCCACTTCTCCTTCGTCCTGTATCTCATGAATATAGAAGTGCAATATTGTGAGCGGGCGACCAAAAATTTCGGCACCGCGAGAATTGAATAATCTACCGTGTACGTGCTGCGCCGGGACTCTTTAAATTTACATGGAAATCAGATTATTCGCGTCAAGGAGACGGCCTCTACTTACTTTTCTTGTCTCTGAAATAATGTTCGTACACTGCAGTGTAAGCTCAGATGCGGCTGAAATTCTTGGTAAAAGTATTCTGCGTATTTTTTTTCTTTTTCTCTCAGTGAACATACTTTTTACGCGGAAAAGTTTAGTAAATTGAAATGTAAAATTTGTTAGAACTTTAAAAGGAACATATCTATACATTAAACGTTAAAAAAGCATCGCTTGTTAACGAAATGCATCATGACAAAAGAGAGGCAGCGCGTGAACTTGATAGGTCAGATTTAGCGGGTGCTGTCGAAAAAAAGAGCGGTGAAAAAACGTTCTAATGAAAACGATAGGTGGTCAATCATCGACCATACACGTCAAACAATATTCCCAAATGAGTGAAGTTCACGAAAAAATTGATAATCGAATGTGCTGCGAGCAACGAAAAAATAACTTAATTATTTAAAACACTTTGTTTTGAAATTATTTTAAATAATCTTAAAATTTTAAATGTTCCTAGCAATGTTTGCAATACCTATATTTGTAATATACGTAAGAAAAATACAGAAATTCCCGTTGATAAGAAAAGTAAAATGGAAAAATTAATATATTTTTTATTAATAAAAGTTCTATTATATAAACCTCATATGCAAAAAACGCTGCTATCTGCTTTGGTTTGTGCCTTATGAAAATGATATCAATTATATTATAATCAATGTGTATTGTATATTGACTATATATACACGGAAAAAAATATCTCGTAGTATTTAAATGGCAGCAATTTCAGTACACTACATGCTGATTCCTGTGAATCTTGCAGACTCAGCTTGTAGAAATCTCAATCCAAGCATGTAAGCTGCTCACACTGAAAAAATATAACATCTTTTCATGACACACGCGCATCTTCTTAAATTCGTTAAAAAATTAAGAAAATTAACAAACAAATTTACTTACAAATATAATAAATATATGAAAGCAAACAAGTAAATTGTTTTTAATTAGTATTATTGGCAAAGAGAACTACCACCGCGGCAGGCCCTGCTGAAAATATATACTCCCATCCACCATGTTTGTTAATTTAACAAGAAATACTATATATATATATATATATATATATATATATATATATATATATATATATATATATATATATATATATATATATATATATAGTGAAAATGGCCGATGAGAGTAGGGTAATTCTATTAGTTACTGCGGAGTTTTTTCTAGCTTAACTTTAAAGTACCATGAAAGTCAAAATATGACAAGAAAATAAATGTCTTTTTTAAAATTAAAATTTTTAATAAAATTTAGATAGCTAGATTAGCAATCTATAAATTATTTATTTGTTACTGCATTTCAACTACTGCAGAATGATCAATTACTGTGCTTGTATTACTGCGGATTTCTTGTACAAATAGAACTTCATCTTTTTTTATGAAATATAATTGTTTTGCAGAAGTATGTGAATTTACCTACTTCAGTAACAAGACCTGTGTATCTTTAAAAATAAGAAAATTCTAAATACCTAAAGATAAATATTACGATTAGTGTATATGCGATAGAGTGAGGTTAAGATGCTATAAATCCGCAGTAATAGAAACCATCAGTATAGCCGACAAAGCATAAATTTGAATCACGTAACTTTAAATAAATAAATTTCAATAAACAAAATATTCTATTTTTAGTGTGTTAAAACGTTTTCTTATGCTAACTTACGTTTTAAAAAAATATATTTTGCGAGATTTCGAATTAAGATGTTCAATTTTAATAGGTTTTTAAGGTACCTGCAGTAATACAAGCATCCGCAGTAACTGATAGACTTATCCAATACAGCACAGAGAACGCATGATAAATTTAAATTCCCAATATAGTTGTGTGTAATCGAAAAACTAATCGAAAAGTGAGGTTATATGGACGTAAGCAGACGCAAGGCTCCAAGCTGCTGGCTCGTGTAATATATGCAAAAATGTCAGAACAATAGACCTTTAATATCTTCAAAGGTTATAAACTAAATTGGCTCAAGAATATACATTCAGTTATTGAAGACCTAACAAATATTCACTTAAATTTTTAAGTGATCATTATACCAAGTACATTAAAAATGCATTTTTTACATTTAAAAATTTGTACAAATATAGTTTTATATGAAATTGATTTTTATTAAAATTGTCATTGAATAATATGCTACGATTTTCAAATATAAAGGTTTTAATAAAATATTCGATTTTACTGTATAACAAAATTTAAAAATTAATAATATCAAATAAATAGTGAGACACATAACACCGTTTCTGGTCTTAAAATAACAAATTTTATTTGTACTCCATAATAAAAAAAAACTCACTTTCCAAAAAGTATTACTGTAATAAACATTTCTCGAAAAATTAACATTTTAAAGTTCGAAGAATAACTATAATCAAAAGAACAATAATCAACCCATTGCGCCGAAACTTTTAAGCTCACACCGGGCAATAATAGCAAATATCTGTGCAAAATTTGGATAAAGTGTACCAAAGGTACACACTCGCACCCTTGAGGGTCCGGGTTGGAATCACGGTCTCGACCGACTTGGTAACATTTCGTAAAATATATTAACAAGATTAATAAAAGCTTAACATATAAAATTAGAATTGTAAAAGGAATTTTTAGTTAGTTTTAGACAAAATCTTGAAAAGTTAAGAAATATACATACACATAAAAAAGTTCAAAAATTTTGTTAAAATTTTCGTGAGCCCGGTATTGAGGCCTCTTTGAGCATCATCATTGATCGATAGATCCTAGCTATATTCTGTATAGTTTATTGTTTTTGAAGAAACCTTCGTGTAACTAAGACTCTGTAGTTAATAAATAAAGCAATTCAATTTAATTTAGCGAAGCTTTCGCATAAATAAACGTGCACACGTATATGCAACGGCAACCAATGGCCGAAGCAAAAGTGTCTCTAAGCGTCAGTAGGCTACAAAATTCAGCTCCAGCCCGGCGTATAACTCTGATCCCTCGCATCGATGCTTTTTTTTCTATTTGTCAATGCTCCGCTCCCGCTATGCGCGTGCCCGATGTCCGCGGTAAACTCACTTGCTTTCATCACCTGCGGCTGATGGGATTATTGACGAGAAACCGCGGCGCGGCTGTTCCGCCTTTGGAGTGCGCTATACGTAAATGGTATCGCCGGCAGGGCATTTTTTCGCAGCGGAGTTTCGCAACATTGGGAATATCTTGAAAATCCGACATGCGAAATGGAATTTCTATACAAGCTTTTGTATGCATATGATGAATTTTGGTCATACTCGAAGTTCGCAGGACGCTTCGCGTCTCTTTTTTACTTCTACTGGCTGTACACTTTTTATATTAAATTTCAATTTTGTGCTGAAACGAAGCGTTCCGTTAAAAACGGCGTTTAAACTTGTGACAAGATGGCGAGAGCTCTTTCATAGGGTAGGATTGAGGATAGGACCTTATACCTTAGAGAGATAGAAAGATAGATATGATCTTTTTTTTTTAATTACTTAAAAGAAAATGCAGAACATTATGTACACCACCTTTTCCGTATAATTTCAGTCGGTGCATAACAATTTTCAGTCAGTAATAAATTTATTATATAAAATAAAATTCTTCTTGCAATCACAGTTCGTAAATTTACTTAAAAGCCTATGCTTATCGCATAACGTCACATATATTAAAGGAATCACATTTGTCATACACTGAAAAAAATGTATTGCTCGAGTATCCAGATTCTGGTTGATCGAACTAAACTGCGTATTACTGCTGCAATAACTTTGTGATTGCTCTCATAACAATATGATTTTGCTGTAACAACCATACAATATTGCCGACAACTATAATATAGCTACGATAGCAACATATATGGTTACTCGAGCAATATAAGTAGTTATCATATAAATATAAAAGTATTGATATGAGACCCATTCCTTTTTTTCAGTGTACAATTAAAATACCATACACACAACCACTGTTCTCACACAATCAGTATATCTATTGCGGCAAAATTCACTCACGCTTATAATTATATTCATACTCATACACTTAAGATTTAGTCAACAATAATAAAATAATAAATTAGAACAAATACAACAATTTAAGACTAGGTACACAATGATATGCTAACATGTAGGTATTCAAAATTACAGGTCACCGCTCTGTTGTCTGAGATACCTATTTAAATCTGTTTTGCATTTACTTAATGACGGTAGGTATCTCACACTGCAGGGGAGGGAGTTCCAGAAACGTGAATCTTGGGCTCTAAACGAATAAAGGTCCGTCTTAATGTGCGATCCCGGAACCGAGAGCTCTTTCACACCATTCCTACTGAAAGTCCTAGCTGTTTTTACCAAAGAGAACCGCAAAATACGGAGGAAGTTCATATTAATTGTTTTGTACAATAACAGCTCTGCAAAGTACGCTCTTCATTCCTTTATATTTAATCAGTCGAAGTACTTCCTGAAAGGAGTGATGTGATTGTCCCTCCTAAGACTGCATATGTATCTCACACATGAATTTTGAAGTCTCTGCAATTTGGTCGCAAGTTCATCTTATACGTCAAGGTAAACTACAGAACAATAATCTAAACAAGGTACTACCAGTGCACGTGCAAGCTGCATCTACAAAGCCTCAGTGGTTCATGAACGAAAATGTCATAGACTATAAAGAGCACGATTTATTTTTGTCCCTACCGCGTCTACCTGGGATTTCCAGGTGAGTTTAGAGTCCATGACAGCACAGAGGTTAGTGATAGTGTCGATGAAGGTCACATACACTCCGTCTTGAACCTCAATGCCAAAGCTACAGCTGACATGTGACTAATGCCTTCATGAAGATCCTGACAGGTTACTTGAGTGTAGGTTTGCAGACCGACAGCGTATAGAACGTGCTCGATATCACCACCAACCAATGCATCCTTTAAATCATTAATATATAAACTGAACAGCAAAGGACCTAAGCCAGAACCCTGTGCACGCCAAGATTGGTGGTCAGCCAGTCTGAGTCCCCAACCCATTATTAGTAATAATGACTCTTTGCCTACAACCAATTATATATACTTTGAGGTGCAGTAGAACACCTCTCGAGAAATCCATGCGTATCAATTTCCGTAGTAATTTGGATGATGAAATGGTATCGAATGCCTTGCTAAAGTCGAACAGGTCTGCTAGCTCAACTCGCGGAAGATTTGATTTATTTTTTGGATTAAATTATTTTTCAGGAGCAAGTACATCTATGGCCTCCAAGAGGTTGACGCGGAGGTGCTCCAACAGACCGTCAACGTCGTTTTTATCTATGTAATAAGACGGCGACCAGTCACAGATTCTCAGGAGAGACAGACGGTTTTCCTGAGTTATACATTTAAAGTCCCTATAAATGACCAAGCCAGTTTTAGGGATTACATATGGTTTCTGTTAAAGGGCGCCTCTTGATTGCAAGTATCCAGCACCACGTCATTGTCTTCTGTCATAATGACATCAATTCACGTGAGAATTTTCGAGAGGGAGAGAAAGAGAGAGAGAGAGAGAGAGCGGGGAAGAGAGAGAGAGAGGGAGGGAGAGAGAGAGGGGCAGGAGAGAGAGAGAAACGCATGAGAGGATGCATACGTATACGCGCGCAGCAATATGCGCAGAGTCGGAATACTTTGAGCTGCTGTGCAGCCAAGCGCCAGGCCATTACAGTTCGCGCGAATTCCAATGGATTAAGTGCCGCGGCCTGCTCTCTTTTTTTTTCCTCCCATCCGCGTGCAGGCGAACTTTTATTAAAACTACAATTGCGGCAATAACGCGAGCCGTTTGCCGGCAAATTCCTAAATGGCTGGCTGCTGCTGCGCGCGTACATACGAGTGAGAGAGAGCAAACTCGGAAAAATGCGGGTCGATATATATATAAGCGCGGGACAAAAAAATAAAATCGACGACCTTAACCCGAAGCGGCCGATTGGCTGACATCCAGTGCTGCACGAGCTGTAATGTTCTATTTAGCGATGAAAAGCTGACGCCCGCAGTGCGCCGTGTCGGAGCGATTATTACGCGGACCAGAGCTGACGGAGCTTTGTATTAGCTTTGCTGGTCGAGCGCGATGTTACTCGTTTAATTTGCGAATGGCCCGCGAAGCCGACAAGCCGATTAGCACTGCGTGGCCCCGCGGATACCCAGCGCTTTCCTTATTGGGATTCGACACCTCCAGTGCGGCGCCGACAAGCTTGTTCGTTAGTACAAAAATTAAGTGGGGTAGTTCTTTTAGTTTATTTTTCTCCGTAATTTTATCTGTAAAAAAGAAAGGTGAGTAATTAGAAAATTACAATCTTTATACGTAATGACTACATTCGGATACAATATACGCAGTGCGGATGTGTACGTTAACTGTAAAAAAGCAAATGTAAAATGTATAAACTATTAGAAACGTAATTTTTCATACAAATTGTGCAAAAGTAAAATCAAATTTCAATTCATGTTTTAATTCTAATATATACTAGCCATATTCACTCATTCACTTCCGCTTGCTCGTGTACATTGAAAGTTATGCAATGAAATATGATTAGGATTTTTGCATATCTATTTTTTAAGGTTGTTTATTATTTCAACTTACATACTCATCCATATACCTACCCGTATACCCACCCACACTCCGAAAACAGTCACACGCTTCGGTAAAAGTGCGTAAATCGGGCACTTCTCGCATACTATTATTCAAGCATAAGAAATTGAGCTATTATACAAATTAAATTATCAATTTTAAGATCTAAATTAGAAACATCGTTATAAATAAAACAAGTCAAGTTAATCTTCAAAATTCATTTTGATTTGCGATCTTTATCAAAAAACGAACAAATAATTAGACTTGGTTGGTAAAAAACACCTAGTTAATGCCAAATGATACATGACCCTGTGAAAAGAAACTCTGTTAACTGCTTTAGTAGAATGCTTTCTCAAAGAGAAGTCTCTAGAATCATCAAGTCAAAGAATCTTCTAATTGAATCGAATTGATTTGTATGAATGGAAATCACGGGTGTTTTATGAAAACGTTCGTGCTTATTATGAATATTCAGTACAACATATATACACATATATATATACACAGACAAATGCTTTTTAAAAACTTTTTTTATTCTGACTCAAAAACCTCGAAAGCATAAAAATTTATTAAAATCTCTTATCCGAAAATTTTCGTCGTTACAAAGCTTTCTTTTTGAAAAAAACAAAACTTGTGATAATAAATAGTTGAAATGCGTCATTGATAAGTAAAAGGCCAGTTCGAAAAAATGTTTTGACCACTGGGTGAACCATATACAAGCAATACTGATATTACATTTACTTTACACAAAAGTTAACAGAAATCATCAAAACCTCCTGTTCTGCACTAAATTTTTATAGAAACGTAAAGATTCACCCACATTACAGATGTCAAATCCCAATTCTGTTTGTTCGCGCGCGCGTATACGTGCCATACGCACATGGCGACCAGAAGCTCGCTTTTGTATCTAGTAGCCAGGGGGGTTAATCGATTCTCTGCTAAAGCGCGCGGCGTGCACGGAATTCGAGCCCGCTCTATTACGCATTCTCTTTCGCGTAGCTGGTAGTGTGCGGTGCCCGCAATGGACCAAATGACGAATCGCGCGCGCGGCGCCGAGCGCAGCGGATGAACACGTTGCGCGTGTAATATAAACATGATTGGCGCGATGTGCGCCCGTGCGTCGGGAGCGAAAATTTGAAATATCGGACGACATGAAGGGGAGAGCCCCGAGTTCGCGAGATTGTCGGCGTTATATTGGTTGCAGGAGATAAAAATGATTAACGATTAACAGCGGATTATTGCTCGTGAAAATTAGCGCGAGATTCTCGCTGGAGATTGATAATCGGATTGGCGAATGGCTGATGAAGCTCGCGCTGCTGGGAAAAATAACGAATTCGCAATAAAGCTAGCTGCAGGTATGAATATTGCATAAGTAGGAAAGGGTTTTCCCTTGAATTTGAAGGTGGGTGGGTTTGAATCATAGATTTGAATTTATTTTAGTTCTGTCGGGTCTTTCAGAAATAATGGACGTTCGACTCTATAATGATTAATTTAGTAAAAACGCCATTTTCAACAATACTCTTTTCTCACCCGTTGTTAGTATAGGGTGATAGGCCACTGTTTGCAGAAATTATATTTTAGGGTCAATATACCTATTTAGAATTTTAAAATATTAAATTTAAGTGTATATTTATTTATAATAACAATGGAACAAATATGTGAAAATGGTATTTTACTAAATTGGCATTATTCGACTAATATTTCAACTTAAACTTAATATTTTGGAATTCTGATTATGTAAAGTAAGGTACTACATATAATTAATATCTTCCGTTAGTAGTAAGCATAACTTTTGACTAGAATATCCTTAGAATTGTTGCGACAACGCAAATTAAAGGTCTTCCTGTTAGCTTTCATATAAAATTGCGTATAAGTATCTATGACGTATATTACCTGAAGTAAATTACGTCGAACTATAAGAGATCCCATTTAAAATGTTAGTAATGCGATGCATTACAGAGACTGCTATAACTTCCATATTTTGATATCCTATGGTGTGCTAATTTTTTTGTTGATTCTATTTGGAACTAATGTTCAAAATAATTTTGGTTTTTGAACAATCATCAAAGATTGAGGTTATTAAAAATGTCCAAAAATAGGCTGTTTTAAGTCAAGATTTTGACTTATACGATTGTTAAGTCAAAGAAAATTTTTTTTTGCCGGTTAGGGCGCAATTAATTTTTAATTCTAGTAGTATAATCAACTGCCAAACTTGTTTTACCATGAATAATTAAGTTTTAGTTATTTAATTCGCGATTTTACGGAAAAATTGTATAAGCGCTCCTTAAAAAGTTAAAAGTTTAAGCACCCAGCTTGCAGGAAACTTATTTTTTTGACAAATACCAACTTTTCAGAGGCTTACATTTGATATTTCAAAACTTTTAGGAATTTTCAACCACCCTAACGTATAAGTACTATACCCGAGCAAACCTTTGTAAAATGAATTAACCTATTAAACACTCTAAAAGTGTATCGATCCTGGCAAATTATTTCCCAGCAAAAATAGCTCTCCGCATATTAAAGCAAAAATGTCACCACCTAATTACTCGAGCATCCGAGTACACGCGACACCTTTATTGGATTTATCATTTCATCAAACAGCACAGACCTCGGATATCGTTAATTGATCAGGCCTCTATCGGCGCCTCCATCCAAAACTCATCCTTACATCCCCGTACTATTACACAGGTCCATCCGCCACCCAGCGGAACGGCGCCGGCAATTTTAATTTCCCAGGGGCACCCAATTTTCCCCCCGCGATTCCGCATCGAAAGAAGAACCCAGCGATACACGGCGCGCGATCACCGCGAAATATTTCAGCCGAGTCGGTGCATCGCTCCGGATTTCACGATAAATCTATGCTCGCGATAACGCGCGAGCGCTTGTACACACCAGCGCATAATTACAGCAGCAGTAGCAACATCAGCAGCGCAAATTTCCCAAATAATCTCAATCATTAGGATTCGATTGAGCGAGTGCTAGAGATAGAGAGAGAGAGAGAGAGAGAGAGAGAAAGCTGACGAGGGGCCTACATTGTAGTGCCCCGACTGCACTAGCGTGCACGCTTGGAAAATTACCGACCGCAGCTGCACTGTGCACACACGCATACGCGTATGCGCGAGCCCCCCGTTCGTCATTTTCAGCCGAACGAACGGCGGCGGCGGCGGCGGCGGCATTGCTGCGGTGCTGCCTCCGCAGCGGTCCAGGAGTATTTTGACAATTAAGCTAACATCTGTAATCGGTTCTCTCTCTCTCTCTCTCTCTCTCTCTCGCGGGCGTGAGCAGTAGCACAGTAGCACAGTCCAGTGGGCCCAGAATTCAATCGGATTGTACTAACTTTGCGGAGAGAGGCCGCGCGAGCCGAAGCCGAAGGGATTGCGCGATGCGCGCGCGCGTCGCTACTGCCCGCGCCTGCCGGACCGTGTAAATTACAGATTGTCCGTTAACGCGCGACGCCACCCACCCCCGCCCACGCTGGTTCGCTCGCGCTCCGAGCGAGTATTCGGTTGGACCGATTTGCGCTTTCGTTTCCGCAAGCCCGTTCGCACGTTTGGGTGTCTATTGCTTTGTCAAAGTAATGTAATGTATGTTATGGGCAGGGTCCGAAATTATGCACATCGCCGAGCTGTGCACTGAGATTTTTGCGCAAAACCCGATGTGCACGACCCGTTTTGTGCAAAGTTCGATTCGTCGGACTTTGCGCGAGAAATGTTTGTGCTGACTGCGAATTACATCACGTTTGTCTTGTACGAAGTTCGATTCGTCGGACTTTGCACGAGAAATGTTTGTGCAGACAGCGAATTACATCACGTTTGTCTTGTACAAAGCTGATTCTTACATAGGAAAAAGTAAACAGTGGGTTTTCATGTTGTTGGTTATACGTAAGACAGATGTAGAAAGTATAAAGAAACATTTATTTACAATAAGAACAATATATAAGTTCGTCGCTTGTATATCAACGGGTGGGAGATAGAACCAGACGTATTCTATGTATAAGCATAGAAGGTGTCTGAATTTACCTCTCACCTGGCGATATGTAATAAAAAAAACTTATAATAGATGCTTTACACGTTACTAATAAGGGGAGACTATAGACTCCGGGTCTTGGATTTTTATGAAACTTTGGGGATCGACTTTTGAAACCTAGAAATGGAGCCTAGTATCCGTAGTTTTATCCAATAAGACTTTAAATCTGAGATAGTGCCAAAAACATTAGCATTGCTCATATAGGCAATGCTAAAAAACAAATATATATAGATATACTATCAACGTTAATGAAATACGCCATATCTGCCGTACAAAGGCCCATGGAATAAAACCACGAGTATTGGGCTTCGTTTCTAGGTACCAGAAAACGATCCCTAACGTTTCATCAAAATCACTGACCCAGACTCTGTCGTCCCCCCTTGTAAGTCTCTCAGAGTGATCACCAACCACGCTTTCCGTTTCAGTTTTTAATACTTTCTTTAAAATTGTCAATACTTGCAGTATTCACTATTATATACGAAGGCTACATACAGTCTCAAGCTAGTCTCAAGTACATTGTACACGAGTATTTCTCCTTTATATTACCTAGTATAATATATAATACTTTATTTATATCTCATTGACATATTTAGCATAATGAAAACTTATTCATTATTTTGTCTGATGCATGAATCAACTTTGTACAAGGCGAACGTCCAATTCGCATTCGTTCACATCAGGCTTTGCACAAAAATCTCGGTGCACTTCGTGAAGGGCAGGATTTTGGACCTTGTATAAATATATATATATATATATATATATATATATATATATATATATATATATATATATATATATATATATATATATATATATATATATATATATATTTATTTATTTATTTAAGGAAAAATCGTAAAATAAATTTATAGAAAAAAGCATTTGAAAAAATATCTTCTAAACAAAAATTAAATCGATATCCCATCGATCCTTGGAGATTTTAAGTGAATCCGTTAAAACACATTTTACAGCTTCTATCCCTCTGAAATATTGAAATTTGTATTATTTACCACCTTAGGATTTTAATTTCGTAAAATCCCTTCGTATTCGGTACTTCTTAATCCAAAAACAATACACCATTTAAATTGAAATCGCTAGGTTCCAGGGTTTGGCCGGGCGTTGATGAGTCAGTCAGTCATTCAAAACATGTCTTTTGACAGAAAATAGGGGTTGAATTTCGGAGAACATACCTACTTAATGGTTGATTAGGAATAAACTTAAAGTTTTTTTTTAGAAATTAGCATTGGTAACCATTCTAAATGAAAATTAAATTAATAACTCATAGGGCCTTGAACATTTCGAATGAATCCGTAATATCACACTTTGCCATTTTTTACCAATGTAGGGTTTGAAATTTGAGATATTCACCCACTTAGGGGTTGATTAGAGAAAACACAGAAATAAAATGATAATAAAGCCAATATCTTATCGGGCCTTGGAAAGTTTGAATACCTAAATTCGTAAAACCGGAGTTTGCAATTTACGACCAATTTAGGATTCGACATTTGAAAAATGTACCTACTTTGAGATTGATTAGGAAAAATCTTAAAAATTATTTTTTAGATATTAGTATTAAAAATCCTTTTAAATGATAATAAAGTCGATATCTCAGTGATTCTTGGAGATTTCGAATGATTCCATAAAAACAAATTATACAGATTTTAACCCTCTAGAAAATTGAAATTTGGAAAATTTACCCCTTTAGGGTTGGGTTTGAATTTCGTAAAATCTCTTCGTATTTATTGCTTACCACCTAAAAGCAATATAACATCCAAATTTCCAGTCGCTAGGTTCAAGGGTTTTTGCCGATCGGTCGGTCAGTCAGCTCTAAAACCTAATTACTACTATCTTAGGTGCAGTATTGGGATAGGAACTCATTCAAATGAACTTAGTAATTGAAAAAGTTCAGTTCTTTGGAAATTTTTCATGATCTTTGATTAATTAATTAATTAGCATTTGATCATTATTTTCAAATTAATTAAGAATTTTGAAGAAATTTAAAAAATTAAAAAAACAATTAAATTGTCTGAAGGGTTCTTTAATGCCCATACATTGGATGTATCAAAGCTATATGCATATTTTTATAAAAAAGGCCTTATTTTTTCGATTTATATATTTAATAATAATTGAGTGCACAGAAACGAAAAAAAGGCGCATGTACAAATTTCAATGAATGAAAATAATGAGCTAATTAATTACGATGAAAAGAATGGTCTCAGTATAAACGTGTACCAATATTAATTTAATAAATATTTAGTATCGGAATGAACATTTATCTGAATTTACTAATTTTTTTTTTCATTTTAAGTTCAAATATTTGATGCATGGTAAAGAATTGTAACAAATAAGCAATTCGATAACATGTAACTTCATTCAATATATTGAAAAGGAAGTGCAGAAAAATTTTCAACTCGTTTCAAAGTATGAGATGCAATTGGAGCAACTACATTCAAAAATAACAAAATTTTCATAATATTTCACCCAACTTTCTTAAAGTAAGTTAGCAAAACGTTGCATATAACATGAAGTCTTTCAAGTTCTAATCATTTAATAACAGTGAAGCAGTCGAACATTCACGTAATTTCAAGAAGTAGAGAATTGGTGAATTTTTTGTAACACCTTAGCAATAATACAGTAATAATAGAGTGAATACTGAAATATGATAAACCATTATAAGAACCGTATAAAATATCAGTTCCTCTTTCTTCGACAAATCTCCTATTCTTATATCAATCAAGTAACATTACACGAAAAATTCAGTACAGATCATTGATACATCTTCTTTCAATATTTATAAAATCTATCTCGCGATATACACTTCAAGTTTTTCAACTTCGTTAACTCTCAAGTACCAATTTCCGCAAGTCGCCCGCCGCCCTCGAAGCGATCGCACGCGCGCACTACTTTCCTCCCCTCCTCGGCTGTTTTCGTTCTATCACATTACGCAAATTAAAAGTCCTCTCGCGCGCGGGCACACACACACAGCGCCAACTTCTCGTTCTCTCACCCCTCACCTTCAGAAAACTTCGAAACCCTGGTCTATTTATCCAGCACTTTTGCGCGGAATCGCGAGCCAGAAAAATACTGCACCTTCCTCGCCGCCGGCTGCGTAAATATAGCCAGGCAACGCGCGCATCCTCCCCCTTCCACCGCACGGCTCGCCATTGTCCCGCTGTGTAAACAGTTTATTTATTTATTTCCCTGTTTTCTTTTTTAGCGGCGCGCGGCTCGCGGCAAGGATTAAGGCAGGAAGCTGTCGATGACGGCGGCTGCGGCGCGATAATCCAAAAATATACGATCGCGCGAGCTCGACGCGCCGCCGCACCGCTGCCATGCGTATGGAAATGAATCCACCCTCCCGAAAATGCGCACCTAATGCCGGGTTAGCCCACTATTTCTCTCTCTCTCTCTCTCTGTTCCGATCGGCGCGACGATAAAATGGTTTGTATGGAGCGCGCGAAATGAATGGGACACGATTTCTTTTTTTCTTTTTTTTTCATTTGGGGTGATGGGATTTTGCCGATGCTACTGCTTTTTTTCTCTCGCCGCGCGCACGCGATTTAATTTAGTGCCAGTTGTTGTGGACGTACTATACCGCGCAATACGTTGTTGAGGGTTTAAACGGTAGAATAAAGGTTATGGAGTAGTCGTGACGATTATAGAAAATTTATTAACTGCGATGTGGTAAATAAAAATTAACAGTCGTAAAAGTGCCGCAGTTTATTCGCTGTCGTAATTCAAATGCTATAAATATTAAACATTTTCCGGTGGGTGTCATTTTTTATCGACATCGTTTACTTTCGTCTTTTTTACAGTATTGTAATCCAACCAGATACAGCCTTTGGCCTTTTCAAAGTAATTTCAATGTAAAATAAAAATCGTATTTCATATATTTCCATAAGTATAGTCGTTCAGATGTATTATAATATTAAAAATAAAAAGTCACATATAGCGAAGAGCTCGTATCATAATTTTTAAAATTTGTTCGAGAATCTACAATGCTTTACTTAAAATGTACATTTCTCGTTTAAAAATTATTACTATGCTTCTGTATTAATGACGCTTTTACATTTTTATTGAAAATTACGTACAGGGCGTCTAAATATGGGTCATCACTCACTTTGATATCGCGCCAAAGCATCCCTATGATTAATTTCGCAAATCTAATGGTACCAAATGAAAATCTGTACTAATTTCTCGATATCTCCTAATTCTTTTATAAGGTTTCGATGCTCCGGTTAAAAATGTAAACACTCTCAAAATAGATGCAATACCGATTTTTTCCGAATGAAAAACAGTAATAAATCTTTGTGATCTACAAAATGTCATTGACCCTCAATTAAGCACTCTCGCAAATTCTATCCATTTTACACAACAGAACAAACAAAAAAGTGTTTTTTATTTGTCACACTGAAGCCGTACCCGAACCTTTCCAATTACCTCAAGAAGCGGCAATCAGCGCGAAACGGACAATTAATCAACATCGCCCCCCCCCCCAATGAGGAAAAGCGCAAAAACGACATAAGCCATCCAATAATAAAAAAAAGAAAATCAACGCACAGATATCAAAATGAAGCGAAATTATCTCTCGGAATTGAATATGAAAAATTCAGCGCTCGTAAAGCTGTACAAGCTCGAGTTAATGGTTTGTGCTGCTGCTGCGGCGGCGGTGGCGTGCGCTGCGGTGCGCGCTCGGAACCCGAGCCCTATATACGCTGCACCGCAGCACCCACTGCCCGGAGAATTGAAATTCGCTGTTCGGCGCGACGGCCAGCGGGATATCCTCTGGAAATATCCTCGGACGTCCACTCCCTCTCTCTCCCTCTCTCTCCCTATCTCTCCTGCACAGTACAACGAATCGAACTATGACGTATATAATAACGTGGTCGCGGCGTTACGCAGAACAATTCCGGGGCCCGCGAGAGAGAGAGAGAGAGAGAGTAAAACTCGCTCGCGCTCCGGAGCGCTCGAAATTCCCGGTTAAATTTATTTTATCATCGCGCCCTGTTTAAATCACATTCGAAGCACTGTGCGCGCTCTCGCTCAAAGAGCCGGCAATAATTCTGCCCCGTTCGCTGTCCGTTATTATTCCGAATGGGGAACTCCGCGTTTTGGTGTATAACGCGCGTACCGACTCGCACGCGAAGAGGAACGGTAGAGCATGAACTGCGCTAAATATTGTACTAACCGATTATAGGTACTGGATTCTCAAGTAAGGAGAGTACAGAGTTTCATTATAACATATTTTGATATTTTAGGCTAGTAATTACATTTTCAACGTTTTAAGAAAATGTTGCCTTCGATCGCGTATCTTTTGAACACTTTGTTCCTTTAGAAACGGAAATCCAGAATTTAATTGTAAATTAATATGTAACTGAACAAATTATGTTGTGGAAAGAATCCGGGACTTTTGATGGATTCAGAAGCAGACATCCTACCGACTGTGCCATCAAAACCAGTTTCGGTGAATACTTCAAAGCGTTCCTGCTCATAAATTGGTATTGCTTTTAGTGTGTTGTGATATATTTAACTGCTATATAGCAATATCTGATAGTAAGGTACAATGAGATAATTAACAAGATATTGCATATCATCGAATTAAAATGAGTTAATTAATGTCAAAGTTGAAATGACGTTTGGCGGTTAGCTCGCAATTTCAGGCATTTAGAACATATTACTGTAAAATTTCTAGTAAATTCTACGAAAATAACTAGCCTAAATTGCTACATTTTCTGGTAAATTCTACAACTCGCAATGTTTGCTATTAATAGTATTATTACAAAATGAAATAGTAATTTTTACTAAAGCATTTCTGCCCAAGTACATATATCTCTGAAAAGGGCCTTAAAAAAGTAAAACTTCGGAAAGTATATAACAATCAATAGTAGAATAATAAATAAACTAATATAAAAAGAAACAGAAAGTATTACATTAGCATACTTTCCGCGGCACGTCTAAAATGATGGCTGTTTCTCTCTACTTTACATTATATTACTTGCAAAATGTGTGTGCACCCTTAGAAGCCAAGTAATTAGTTATTTCATTGATGACCATTTGAAGTCCATAATCCCCATGTTAAATTCCCATAAGAAAAATTGATCTACAAAATAGTGTCAACAGGTCTTTTCCGCGTGTGGTAATTATTCTAGTATATTTCAGACTCTATAAGTACAACAAGAAAAATCAATTTGCAGAGGCAAGGCGTCATTTATTTTTCGTCACTTTTCGAACCACTTATTGGCCGACTTTTTGTAGAATTCCTATCATAAATGTCCCGCCGCGCCACGGATACTTTCCGCATGCCACTGGCTAGGGGAGAATGCACCAGTACCACCCACCAGTCGTCTCTTGCTTTCGCTGCTAGATGGAAGTACCTTAGGTGCAACAATTTGTTTCATACTCCGAGGTAATTGCTTTAAATTCAAAACTGCAAAAGTTATCCGACAAAAGTATCCGTTACGTTAATTTTGTTAGTTTCGAAAGTTATTTTCTATAGAGTTTACTAAATCTTGTACGCGATATGTTCATGTCTTTGTAAACTAATTTATGCATAATATTTAAACCTCTATCTGCTGATAAAATATCGGTGCCCTGATAATTCCTTGTCGTTGCTCAAGTATTGCTCCAATTGGTAAAATGTATTTTCGCAATTGGACTTTTATTTAACTTATTAGCAACTTAAATTATATTGCAAGATACCCTTTTCATTTTTAAGTACAAAGATGTCTATAATTAAAAAAAAGGAATATAAACTTGGAGGAATGTAAAAGAAGCGACACGGAAAGAAATATCTCCTAATATTTACATGACAGTAATTTGGGTACGCAACTTGTTGATTCCTGCTAATCTTACAGGCTCACGTGTATCTGCTTAAATTTGTTATAAAGCGAAGAAAACTAACAATAAAATTGAATTTAAAATATGATACATATATGAAAGCACAAAAGTAGATTGTTTTTCAACTAATACATAGTTATATATAACTGAAAAACTATAGAAATGTGAGGTTACGCCGACGTAAACATGCGCAAGTCTCCAAGTCGCTGGTTTGGTAAAATCCCAAACCGCGTCTGTAGAGTATCCAAGATCACGCATGGAAATTCAAGCGACACTGCTTGGAGAATTAACATGACTCGGCCTGCAGCATCCACGTTCTTTCCTGTAGGAATAGTCGGCTACTTTTTTCCGTGCATAAAAGGACGACTGGTAAATAAAATGCCACAAAGAGAATAATAATACTGCTTCTTTTACTTCTAATATATGCTAAATTATATATTCTTCATAAAAATACTATTTTCCAACTTGTAAATATGTTTTAGTATGAATGTTAATCATTTAGACCAGAAATTTCATTAAAAACTCGGGCGGTACAGAGCAGGACTTATCTTAAATTTCAAAAATATAATTTTTCTATTTCTATTAATAATTAATTAAAATCTTCTATTGTCGTACTTAATAAAGGCCCATTGAAGGAAGGCATTCCATATTTTTAATTTAATTTTTCGCTACACGGTAAAAAGTTACAGTGAAAATAGCTATGGGGGCAGTACTGGGCAGCTCTTCCGTATATAATATGAGCGTACGTATTTATTATTATTATTATTACACATATATACATAGATATATATATATATATATATATATATATATATATATATATATATATATATATATATATATATATATATATATATATATATATATATATATTACGGTCTTTGTCAGTCGGTTAAAAACTCATCAAGCGGGCCAACGAGCGCGGCGCGGCCGCAAGACTGCGTGCACATCACGGTAAAAGCGCGAGCTGCGAGAGCTCCATGAGCGGTGCGAAAAAGCGCGCGCGTGCCCGCGCGACCTCAATTTACGGCTCTTTTTCGCGTTAACTCGTTTAAAGCGGGTTTAAAAAGCCCGCAGCGACAAACGCGCCTCGTTTCCTTAGCCCTGGCACGGACGTTTTAACGCGCGCCTGTATAGCATGCCAGCGACTGTGTGTGCGTACCGCTATATACATCCAGGCTGCGGAGCGCTGCACTATGAATCGTAAATTAAGCCGCGCAGCAACGCGACGCGAGACAGCAGCAGCAGCAGCAGCCTGAACGACTGAATCTGCAAAGAGCCGTAAAGTTCACGGGCTGGTCGTGTACGCGCGTGTATAAACGACCGAGGGGGGGAGCGCCGATCGCACTGCGGATCTCGGTAAATCGGAGATAAATTGCCGGAAAAGTCATTCCCAAGCGGCTGGAGAGGAGAGCGCGTATAAGTAGGTGTAGAGGCGCGTTGAGTACCGTGCGGCGTGGGTCAACACTAATGCACGAAGCGAGCGAAGTGCATCGACTTGCTGCATAATGGGCATTGCTCTGGAAGGTTATACTGTAAGCTTTGGTAAAGAAGAGATTTCTTTTGCAGAATCTGACCGTAAGGAATAATGAAATACCCGCATACGTTATTTATTTACGAAACATCCTGATAATAAAAGCCCTTTGGAACAAATTACGGGTGATACTTACACTTTCTTTGTAAGGTATAATACTGATTGTAATCAGAGTAAGTACATATCAACGTATTTTGTTAGATGAAGAAAAAATTATGTCATAGATACTGCGTAAGTTTCTTTATAACGGAGAATAGGAAAAGCTACATTTAATGTTCTATTTGCATGAATATATTATTGCTAAGTCACAGGAAAGTTAAAGCTCCAGAATTTGCCTATATAGGTTCGTAAATCTCGCGACTGTATCGAGGTTCCCGGACAAAAAAACCCTCGATTGCACGCTCGATTGCGCGCCCGGCAAGCTTTTTCTTTTTCAAACCCTAAAGCATTTCGATTGCGCACGCAGACGCGGTGCAGCGTCCGATATGTGCATAATGCGCGAACGCTCGGTTTAAATGAATGGGAGAGGCGCAGAGGATACGATGGCGATGGAGTCACTCGCGCGATTATTTTACTTTCTACGAATATCGGGTATCGGTAAAAAGGGATGTGGAGGGAGGGAGTTTCTCTTTATATTCTTTGCAGCGCTTTATACTTATTTCGCTCCGTGAATTAGAAGGCATGCATAATATGCTAACTGCTTTAGCAAATTGATTTCTCAAAGTGCTTTAAATGTTACGTGAAAAAACAAATTAATAAAGTGGGTGTCTGCCTTTGAATAAAAAATGTGTATCTTATGATTGTTATAATATTTACGTATCATAAAAGTATATTTTATTTAGAAAGTTGCTTAGTTGGCGTACTGATTTTTATGACCCCATTATTTTCGTAAATATTTGTTAAAATAACACAAAAATTATTTTTCGACTTTTACAAATTTCTCAAAATTAATATATTCACTAAAAAATGAGTTTGGTATTATCCAGACCTCGGATCCAAAATCTAAGCAATTGTAAGTTCAAATATATGTAATAAGCCTACAAAATTTCAGCGCGTAATATATGATTCCCTGGAAGAGTAATGAAAGAAAAATTTCGTGTTATCTAAGTACTCCTTCACATCACGGCATGTACTAGCGCCATGCTATGAAGGACGACTTTTGACACGAGTATCGTATAATATTTTATAGCACTGCTTGCCTAAATCCGCTATCACGCCTATCCGTGCCTTAAGCAGTCCAGTATTGCACCGTGAGGTAATCCCGAGCGTAGCAAGGGCGATAAGGACGGTGCAATAATGAACTACGTAAGTCACGGATAGGTGTGACTTAAGTGCGGATTTAAGATACACAGTGCTATACAAGATCTTTTTGTAACTAATATTTTTTTACTATTTTATCTTTATTTATATTTATTTATTTATTTTTATATATATATATATATATATATATATATATATATATATATATATATATATATATATATATACATATTTACAAGTTATTGTTAGATATATATATCGAAAGAAAATTACGCCTACTTTATGAAAACGTACGTATTTTTGACAAGATCAACGTGTATAGATATTAAATCCAATCAGATCTAAATTCAAACATATGTAATATGCCTGCAAAATTTTAGCGCGTGCTAATGCTTCGTTTGAAATCTTATAGTGGATACAAATTTTGGTGTCATGGAGACGTACGCACCTACACACGCATACATACACCCGCACACACACATGCACACGCGCGTGCATGACTTTCACTTATGCACCTTTAAAAATAAAAAAATTCTAAATACCTTGAGATAAATATTACGATTAGTATATACGCGGTTAAAGGAAGTGAAGATATAAATCTGCAGTAATAAAAACCATCGGTATAGTCAGTAAAGCATCAATTACTGCGGACCAACCCATATAATTTGAAATAAATAAAGATCAATAAACAAAATATTCTATTTTTTGTGTTCCAAATGTTTCTCTATGATAACTAACATTTAAAAAGATATATTTTGTGAGATTCCGCATTAAGATACACAGTTTTAATCGGTTTTTAAGGTACCCGCAGTACACTTTACTGATACGCTCACCCCAAGAATGAAAAGCCAGAGTTTCCTACATTAAAAAATTCTTTTTTAATAACCGCTTAAGCAGCCCACTAATCCAGCGCCTCATCGAGAGCAGCAAGGGACAACGAAAGCGCGTCTCTGGTCTCGCGTGACTCAGTCCCACAAAGAAAAAGCTCGGCCCTAGAACTTCATTATCCAGGACTTTGTTTTCCCGCGTGGGACGGCCTGCGGCTGGCATTCATTAAGTCCCCGTCGAGCGCCGCCACAAACGATTCCACGCTCACGCGAATGCGATTCCAACTGCGCGGGGGCTACATCGTAATTTCCTAAATCTTTTGTCGGTGGGGTCGGCTGCACCCTTTCCCCCCCCCGGGCGCGCCGTTTCCAATTAGACGCGCTCGCCCGCGAGAATTCGACTTGTTTGCGCGCAAGAGCGGCGCCCGTCTGCGGCTGGGTGTACATTGCCTCTGAGGGCAATAAAGCCGGCCGACGGGATAGCTCTGTCCGGCGGAGCGTCGATAGAAACGAAACGAACAAAAAAAAAGAGAAGAAGGAGGTGCGCGGGCGTGAAGATGCGCTCGGGCGATCTTCGAATCGAGTGGACGGGGGATGGCGGCTCGGCCTCGGACTCGGCCAACGTGAAAATGTATAATGGGAATGGATTCTTTGGAAGGGAGGCGATACATGGGGCGTTGATTGATTTTCAAATAAATTAAATTGAAATTTAATATAATTTGTTCAACAATCAGTGAATATATGAAGCTCAACAATGCTTGATAAAATAATCATTAATGAAACTTGATAATTGAACAATCAACTGCAGGGTATGCATCCTTCGAGCCATTAACGTAAAAATTCAGTTTTCGAGTGTAGTATTGATTTGAGTATCGGTTTGAATTTTTATTGAAAATGCATATTCGAATATATTTGAGGGTGCTTTTTGATACTTCAGTACTACCTAATTAAAATTAAAAAAAAACGAGTTATTCAAAATTTTTGAAATTTAAACAGAAAGTAAGTAATTTATTTATTATGTTTATTTAAAATTGTAATATTCCATCCGAGATGCATTTTTCATACTCTTGTAGAATATTTTGAAATCATACACTGAGATCATATTTATTAACTATAAAATATGGTCATGGATTTGAATATGGCGAATTGAATATTTACTAACAGTTAATGACTGGATACTTGAGCCGCGTCCTACCAGCTAAGCGCCTGGGCACCATTTTGTTTGTTATTGTCGCGCCGCATGCAGGTTGGCATTACACACTTGTTGCAATTATACGGCAACAATAATTATTTGTTGCTAGCATTCGACAATTATACCGATTCTCCTTTTATTTTAGTGCTTAGAAAGTATCTCTAAGGCCAGAACAACGTCAAATAAACTATTTTCTTCTATTTGTATCTATTATTCATGCGACAGTTCACTTGCATTTTCGGCAGCTAAATGAATCTTTCATTTTATGCGAACCAAAAATGTTTTGGAGGTTCAAGTAAATGATTCATTTAATGTAAGACGTTACATCATGTTTCTCAGTGTACACATGATTTTTAAACTTGTAGATAAAGTAGTTTAATAGATTTATCAACATGGCGGATTTAATAAATTTTATGTACATGGTAAGTTAGATTTCATTTAAGATTTATTATTAAATATTATTTTTTAAATTATAGTGCAGTCAAATTCTCAATTACTAAGACCTTGCCTGTGTTCGATGTATGTCACTATTTTATTAAAAAAGTTAAAAGTTTGTTTTCATATGTGGATTAAATGATAGTTAACATTAAAATTAAAGACCCTGGTTTAATTCTAATTAATAAAATACTATACCAAAAAGTCATTATTAACGCGCAAATATAAATAACAATATCAATATTAATAATAATTAATAATTTAATATATAGAAATATATATTGTAGATATATTTGAGTAACATATTGTATCAACTTGATTGCAAAAACATGAGTATTTAAATATTACGTCACTGCTCATTGCGTACCACTCTGTCCTACAATACATCGTTTTAAATAAGAAATAAATATCAATTTACTGTACTCCTAAACTTGATAAAGCATTTTGGTCGCCATATTCAATCCGCCACGTTGAAATCAATCAAATCCATTCTATATAATAGTTAAGTTTAAGCCTACCGATTGCTAAACTCAAAAAAAATTTCCGCGAGCACAAACAGTGCATCTTCAATAAAGATTTGAATCTCAATTACCGAGTACGACACGACTGCGCAACTCAATACTGCACGACCAACTGCAGCGATTCCGCCGTTAAAGGATTAAAGTCCGACCGCTCGCCGCGTAAAGCTGTATTACAGCAGAAAGCCGGCGCGCGGGCTACAGCTACACCTCGCTCTCCTCCTCGCCCCAGCCTCCGTCTAAAGACAGAAACAAAGGCGCACGGGCTCGCTAACTCGCGAGTAAAAAAAAGAGAGAAGAAGCGAGAGCTCAAGACTGCGGGAGAGCGAGGGGAGCGAGTAGCTAGATAACAAGAGAGAGATAAAGAGAGCGAGAGAGAGAGAGAAAAAAGGACGGAGCAAGGCGAACGAGCTTTGGAAAGGAGAGTGATCGCCGGGGCGTTAGCCGCGTGTTTTCCCCCGGAAGTTGCGAGACACCACCGGGGAGCAATTCGTCTTTGTAACGCCCGGCAGCGGCGGCGGCGGCGGCACAAAGGTGTCCGACGAGACTCCTTCATACGAGGGCCACCAGCAGCAGCAGCAGTCAAAGAGTGCAGCGGCAAACAAAAGAACGCGCGCCGTGGAAAAAGAACGAGAACAAGGTTCCGCGCGAAAGGAGCAGCAGCAGCAGCCGCTGGATAGAGGAAAATAAAGCGCGAGGACGAGGCCGCAGCCAAGAGGGACGGGAGAGAAGCTAAGTAACCCTTATTAATGACCCCGAGACGGAGAGGGAGCTCTCACGTCTTCTCGCCGCGTATTTATGGCGGCCCCCCGCGCGCCGTTTCGCTATATCAGCGCGGCGAATTTCTCCACGCGCGTCGAAAGTGTCCACCGACCGCTGTGTGTGTGCGTGTGTGTGTGCGTGTGTACAGGCTAGATACCGCTGGTTAAAAAAAGAACGAAGGGATAGGTAGCGCGCTTTTTTCATCGAGTTGGGTGCGCTCTGCCTTGTCGCCTGGCTTTCCTTTTTTATAGGGTCGAGGCGCTTCCGCAGTTTCGTGAATACTTTTTCATTCCGTGATTTATGAAGAGCGTATTTATGAGTGTGTGTGTGTGTGTGTTTAAGGGGAGGCTCGTTTTTAACCTACTTTTCAGTGCGCTGTTCCACGTAGATCTGCTGTTAGGTCGGACTTGTCTTTTGGGAGAAGAGTGAGTTTGTGTAAGCGAGAGTTGAGGTGCGGTGAATGATTGGAGGGGTGTTTTCGCCGAAACGAGAGTTTATGTGTCCGACATATTTTTGGGTTTATTCATTTTGAAGCATTTGTATTAATCACTTATGAAAGTAACTAATCGCGCCAATAGAGGCATTATCTCACCTGAAACAAGAGAATGAAATTCGTTAATATTGTGATATTGCTGTAATATTGTGTTTGCAATATTTAAATATCGCGAACAAATTAAAAGATGTAAAGTTGAATATTATTATAAAACTAGCTGCAAAGACATGCTCGCTGACGTACATAGAATTAAATTTCGTCAACATTTCATTCCAATTATTATTTGGGGTATAAGCCATGTTTTTGAGATCTAAAATTTCACAATAAACTATATCTAATGCTCATTATCTAACCTGAAAGCAGAGAATGAAATTCGTTAGTATTGCCTTTATGTTTATAAAGTAAGATTGTGTAATACTGTAATATTGTGTTTACAATATTTAAATATCGCGAACAAATTAAAAGATGTCAAGTTGAATATTAATTATAAAACTAGCGGCAAAGACACGCTCGCGGATGCACATAGAATAAAATTTCGTCAACATTTCATTCAATTATTTAAAAAAATTATCTTAAAAATGCTCATTGGCAGATATTTAAGATATCTATTTTTTTCTAATTCTACACAGCTATTAATCTGTCTTAACCTTAAAAATAAAGCGACTGTTTGCATATTTATTGACAGTAATTAAAATATCAAAATACAAAATAATTAGTGTTTTGATACAATTAATTTCAGAAATAATATTTAATAATAAAAACCCTTCTTTTAATAGTGACCGACTTCATGCCGAACTTGAATAACCTTTTGCTTCATTACTAACATTAGAAACTGGATTAAACTCTAATTATTAATTTCTTTTTATGTATTAATAAAAATTTATTTTTTTAAAAGCAATTATTCGAAAGTATTTTATTATAGATACTTGGCAATACCTTTATATGTAAACATACACTCACGTGTGATCACTGTATACGAAGGTCGGCGAAGCCGGCCCGAGTGATTCAGCATCACACAAGGGTGTAAAGCTTTTTTCCCATGTTGCGAACATTATTTTTTAAGAAACTACTAGATTATGTTCTGAAGAGGGAAAGTAAAAATTATCATAATTTAGCACTGAACTTATGGTAAAATTACATTTTGTAGAATGTGACATGTAAATATAATAATGGGAATATTTTTTAGTTTGATGAATAACATTTTTCATCATATGTTTCAATCAAAATCTGCATTAAATGAGAATTCAAGTACTAAAACTGGAAATGTTCGAAAGGTTTCCTCTATACAATTGAATCTTTAATCTTTGCTTTTTTTTCATTTCCCTAGTCGTACAGAAGAAAAACTGTAAAGTTTTATTTAATGACTTAACATTCCATGACGGTGAAATTTGCAGTTTTTCAATATCCTTATTTCACGGCAGAGGGTATTACATCGAATTCTCACAACACTGCCCTAGAACCGCAACTGTACACAAACATAAGAAAACTCGATAATAAGCATTTAATGTTGCCATTAAATTTGAATAATTCGGCAACATTTGCGGATAGCGCGGCACTAAGTAAAATAAAAAGGAAGGAGTTATTTCTATAATGGAGGTCATAAAAGTAAGACGTATCTGGGTAGTCTCGCGCGCAGTAATGGAATGGACAGTTATGCAGGGAGGGAGCGGGGCGACTTAAGAATCGCCTTGGCTCGATCGTAAAGGACGTCCTCCTCGCCACGTGTCCTTATTCTCGCGGATGCCTGCTCCTCCGAGCATTCGATATTGCGAGACGGTCTTCTGCAGCGGACATAATTCCGAAATACGAGGCAGAAGCTGTAAAGCTCCCGGGCAAAGGCTCTTCCAATACCAGTTGGCATGTATGTGTGCGTGAGTGTACGTGTGTGCTTGTCGGGCTGCAGTGGATGCTGCAAGCGGTGCTCTTCTGCCCTCCCGCAAGTTTATGAGTTGTCTAAGCTTCGTAAAAGACGCTGTTAAGAGTGATAAACAACCTCTTGAACATAAGGCTCGGGCGCGGCCAGCGATCGTCGCGTGAGCTGGTATTTTTATCCAGCGAATTTTTGATAAAGGAGGATGCCCGCGGATACTTAAAATGTGTCCCCTATGGGGAACGTATAGAGCTCACGCAATCGCTAGTGTATCGAAAAGCATGAATTTAAGAAAACAAAAATCGGTATACCTAGCCCCGGCGAGCTGAGATATTCAACGATAAGTTTTCCATTCGCTTAACAGATAAAATATTTCTAAAATTATCAAGCGAAACTATCACTTTGCACCATTTTTGCTGGACTTTCAAGGTATTAAACGAAAGATCTTCAAATAGTCTATCAATGCTGAGTGATTTTGAACGGCAGACGCTCCTTTAAAGCATTTTTGAAAGGGTTAATTAGTTTTTAATAAATAACACTACGTCAGGCCAATAGAAGCTTACGTTATAAGTAATTTCCTAGAAGTCACTCATCCCATTGGGTAACGAATTCCTTATAAAGATGTTTGAACCTCACTTAAGAATATGTCATTCACACCTAACTGAGCATCGCGTAAAACTATCAATTACTCAGGGGAGAAATAAAATATTTTACAAAGAGGTTAAACAATTGTTATAAGAAATGCGTCGACCAATGAAGGTAACTTCTAAAAGATTGTAATTATATAAGCTTCAATTTATTTATCTTCGGTTTTGCTAAATACAAATGGTGCAAAGTACCCTATTGTACTACAATTCGAACACGGGTTGTATATTAAAAAAAAACTATAAACTATTATTAAGCCTTCGAAAAAGCCGCTGCTAACTGCTTTAGTACAATGCTTTCTCGTAGAGATTTAATGCATAATCATTTATTGAATATTTACTTTGATAAAAGTGATTTTAAGAATAATTGACATTGTTAGACAATGTTGTAGACTACGGTGTTAAA
Organism: Gastracanthus pulcherrimus; assembly: GCA_949152435.1. Lineage (NCBI taxonomy): Eukaryota > Metazoa > Arthropoda > Insecta > Hymenoptera > Pteromalidae > Gastracanthus > Gastracanthus pulcherrimus. The sequence goes on from OX424573.1 coordinate 10,345,865, forward strand.
CTACATATAAATGGTGCATTATTGACTCAAAATCTTAATTAGATCTATACTGACTAGGAGAGTGTTAAACCTACGGATAACAAATTTTGATGAAACTTTGGAAAGGGTTTTCCCAGATGAATAGTTTTAGTAAAAAGAAACACCTCTTCTTCTCAACATAACTCTGCATGATATTACAATAAAAACATGACCTAATAAAGAAACACTGAAACTAAGAAAAATGAGTTTTAATTTAAGCCTTGTTACGTATAAAAATATTAATCTGAATAAAACTTATTAACAATTTAATATGGTGCCTGAAAAGGTGAAAAATCGACGTATTTATATAAATTAAATTTCCTCGTATACTGATGAATTTTCAGTCACCATCTTCAATTGTTGATAACTTTGGACCAAAATAATATTTGTTATACAATACATAACTTAATTAAAGCTCTTTTACCTACTTTTATTGTCATTCATCACACACACACTCACGCACACACACAATCGCACACACTTTGAGAACGCAAAATGATGACTCTTAGAGTGCGTTGTCCGTTCAAAATAACTCAGTAGGTATTGATAGATTATGTGAAGATCGTTATTTGGTAAAGTCGTGTTATTTGATACTCTAAACGATGATATAGATTGTATACGGTCTCCATAGAAGCGAATTTCAGGTATTTCATGGGCATTTTCCTAAAATATGTGAACAGACGCAGCGCGGGGAAAGAATTTCCTCATGTAATTCGAGGTGAATCTGATTAAAGGATGTAGAGAAATGCGCAGCTATCCAAACTTACTTGTATACAGGACAATTGGGATGAATTTTCATCGCTCGCGATGCTCATTTTTGGATGGAGCGTCGGACCAAGTTTTGTCATACGTCTATTCGGTGTCCCGTGAGATATATTTTAGATTTTACGACGAGGATGGTCGTAAAACTGTACGCTGGATACTAGATTTTCGATCCCGGGGGAAAAACCTGTAAAATCTTTACGACAATTCAGAGATTAGGAAATTTGGATTAAAAGAAATTGAATTCCGCATCCCCGAGGTAAGTTTGGAAAAACAGCACGCGGGATAGGGGAGAGTTGCCCAGGATGGGACAGCACCCAGATTGGAACACTGCAGGTTTCGATACTTTTCAAGTATAAGTAGCGCAGGCGGTTTGGGTATTTGAATTTACATTATATAAAAGAAGCCTGTTTACAAAATTTCAGACTTGTAGGTAGTTCGTACAATAAATTATTCAACTTTTTATATTAAATTCGAATTCGTGGCTGCTCGGCTTTAAGTTTAGGACACCCGAGCAATATAAAAAGATAAGCAATATAATTATAAACAAATTATTACAATTGTTATTATAAGGTAATATTTTCTTTAACAAATTCTTAAAAGTAACAATAAAATATAATTATGGAGATTAAATTTGAATTAAATAAAAGTATCCCAAAGCGGAGGACCGTGTCTCACAGTAGGCGACAATTACACTTGATTTCTACCTCAAATTGCAATTACTCCTTAACTTTAATCAAACTTTGTTAAACGGTTTCCCTGTACTAAAAGCTACCTATAGGAACTTGTAAAGTTAAATATGAACTACAATCAAAGATTTTATACACAAAAATTCGTAAGAATCCCAACTGCCGACTGTCCTATACACATTTCCTACATCGTGCGATCAGTAGTAACAGGCGGATGTGTCAAGACGCCCTCTCATCTTCTCTCCGCGCGTTGATTCGATTCGGAACACGGCAGAAAAACGTCGATTAAAGACGTGCTCGCTCGTCCCCGGCTTCTGCAAAAAGCGACGTTGAAGAATAGATTGTTACTACTCCAGACCCGTGACGAGAGCAGCCTCCCCAAAGCGAAAAACCCGGAAGACCGAAATCAATTTCCTCGGAAAAAACGCCGGTAGTTCGGCGAGATCGAGTCCGGGCTACTTAATAGCCTCTCGCCATCAAAAGTTGCTGCTGTCGCCGTCCGAGGACAGCAATGTCGACAGCGAGGAAATAACCGGTGACAAAGCGAGGTGGGGGGGCTGCGTCGAAAGGTCGACCGATGCCGCGACCGGAGCCGAGATGGCGCGAGAAATCTCAACGCTGCTAATAGAAAGAGGCGAGGCCGGCACGAGAAAAAAGACGGAAAGGCGGGTCTCTCGATCTCACTCTGGATTCTACGTTGCGGGACGAGGCGCGCGCGTTCGGCTTCGCTTCGTTGCCTCCAAGAGGGTGCAATAAACGAGAGCGGATTTCGTCCGGCTCTACGAGCGGAACGAGAGTCGTTTTCTTTCCTCTCCTCCTTCGACGATACGTGCACGCGCGTACACGCGTGTGCACGCCTACGCGACCAACGGCAATTAAGATACGAAAGGGGGAGAGTTACGAGTGCAGTTGCCCCTGGCGCAAAAGTGGAGGTGACGAAAAATTAAATACGACGCCTCCTGGCGGTAATCGCCTTAAAAGCTTTCGAAGGGTCGGTTGGCCCGTCGCCGCGGGCAACGAACAAAAAATGTGGAGAAAAAAAATCAACGAGCTACGGGAGGAATCGCAGTGTAAATTCGACCTAAGAGCCGCGACGACAGTTGCAGTAAACACTCGGGACGAGTTCGCTCGCGGCCGCGCGGCCAAGTTTATATTCCGCGAGGAAAAGTTCTTCGCAAACAATAATTACAATAGATTTTAAGCGGCCGCCGCGGGTAAGAGCTCGCCTACACCGAGCGAGTATTTTTCACTTTTGCGTCGCTGGCCCCGGGCGCGCGCGCGAGAACTACTTTGGCCAGCGAATAAAGAGCGGGACGACCGAAAAAGTATAAAAGGATCGCGATAAAGCACGAGGGAGAGAGAGAGGGAGCAAGCGAGATGGACTACATAGGGGGGGCGCGGGCGAAGAAAAACCGAAGTAATCTCGTTCTCCTAGCCTGGGCACGACTACATATATACATATATATATATATATACACACACGAATGCGGAGGAGAGCCGCATCTCGTTTGGCTTAACGAAAAGTAGGTGCGTGGACGGCTACTCGGTTTAGAGAAGCTCGAGCTTTCTCTCTCGCGGCTGGCTCGGGATCGAGTCCGTCCTCGTTTCGATCAGCAAGACGACACGTAACGAGGGTCTGAACGACCGACTGAGCGGAGGAAAACAAAACGAGAGCGAAAATACGAAAACAGAGGGAGCGCGGGGAGGGAAAAAAAATCTCTTTTGTAGAAATGCTCGCAGAGGTGGAGGGGTGGATGGGAGAAGGGCATTAGAAAAGAGGGCCTCCGCCGTCGACAACGAAGACGAGGAAGAATGGTCGTAAAGGAACGAGCTCCGTTCTGCAACAGCAGCAGCACCAGCAGCAGCAGCTACACATTCTTTCTCGTTCCATTTCGCCCTCTCGCCCCTTCCACACACACCGCTCTTTCCAGCAGAATTGCCTAGTGCGCGAGCGCAACCACCCTTTTTACCACTCACTTTCTCTCTCTCTCTCTCTCTCTCTCTCTCTCTCTCTCTCCTCTCTCTTTTCGCTTTGCCCTTCCAATCCTTTTGGCACGCGTTCAACTGCGCCGCCACTGCTGCTGCTACTGCTGCTGCTGGTCCAGGCTGCTATAGATAAAAGTATTCTGTTGCGCGAGAGCGAGGGTGAGTGTTCGCCCTCCCACCGCCAGCTCTCAAATGTGAATTCTACGAGAGCGAGAGAGAGAGAGGTAGTAGGATATATATATATGAGCCTGCATATGTATGTATGTGTGTGTGTGCATATATATCGTGTGTGTGTGTGTGTGTGTGTGTGTGTGTGTGTGTGTGTGTATCGGAGGTAAAACGACTGCAAGCTCTTGCTATCTCGCTTTCTCACTCGTGAGATCTCTTTCTGTATCTCTTTCTGAAGGATCCTTGAAAGGTGTTTGGCAACACTCATCAAACGAAACACATCAAGAATTGTTTGTATATATATATACACCGTTAATTACTAATAAGTGAGGGCGACAATATTCAGGAAGACAAAAGGTGTTATCTTGTTTTCCCAATCGGCTTCGATAAAATGAAAGTAGCACTTTTTAGTGAAATCAGTAAAGAGTTTATATTTTTGTCACATAGCTTTTTCAAGCGTAGAATAATATAATATAATATTTTCAAATGTGCTACTCTTCGTGGAAGAATCCTGAAAAGTGTTAGTCTTCGAGAGAAAATTGCGAAACGTGCTAGTCTTCGTGGGGGAATGGCAAAATGTGCTAGACTTGCATGTGTTGCTCTTAAAACGCCACAAACGTGCTAGTCTTCATAAGGACCATCGATATTCATATGTATGTAGTCACTACTGTACATGTTCATATGCATGTAGTCGTCTACTGTATATACCTGTCCGTTAGCTCGCGCCTCCAAAGAAGAGATTAGAATTTATACAACATTTTTAATTTTCTTATCGATTCTCCGTTGAATTATTGGACGACGGTGAAATAATATGAATAAGGTAACTTTTTGAGGATGAATAAAGTCAAATTTGAAGGAGAGACTGAGGGAGAGGGGATGGGGAGGGATGAGGAGGAGATGAGGAGGAGCTAAGGAAGGTATGAGGAGGTCCGAGGAGGAAATGATTTTATAATAAAGAGAGATAAATCCGTAATTATTTTGTATTTACTCCCCTAATAAGCACGTAATTATATCACAGCGTGTGCGAAACACGATGAGCAATGGTACCTATGAAAGTAAGATCCACACAATCGCTTTTTAGGTCTGCATGCCGACAAGCGTCGAATAGCGTAAGCAGACGCATGACCTTTTCTGTCACTTCGACCACACGACACACGTCAACTAATAAATTAGCAACTATTGCACGAAATAATTGTATAAAATATAAGCAGGGAGTCAATGACTTTAAAGAAAAGATGACTATTGCCCTGGACTTTTAATTTATTTCCGATATTTTTGAAATTTTTATCATATTATCTCCATAATAATTAACGTGAACTATAATATTTGTAAATATTATTTCTGTAAGTATAGCATAATACTGGTAGAATAAAAATTCAAATTTTATTTTACGATTTCCGAATAAGTATAATAAATATTTTATAAATGAATGCTAAAAAAAAAGTAATATAAATAAAGCAGCCAGCCATAAAGATGTTCCATTTCCATAAATTGTGCGCGGGCTGAACTCTATTCCGAAAGTGCAGAACCGCGCCTTTCGGGTACTCCCGCCCGAGCTCGCGTATAATCGAATGTTTTAATTAAATTCAACTCCGAGCGTCGAGAAGGAGTAGGACAGCGGTGAGGATGAAGATGCGACAAACCGCGCGCCGGGTCCCACGTCTGTCTCCCCGCCCCCCCATTCGCGATGCGTATGCAGAGTCGAGTGGAGAAGAGCCCATTTTGCGATAATCTAAATTACGGTACTCGAGCGTGCGAGCGCGCACTTGGCAGACATCGCTACGGCGCCGCGCGACGCCTATTTAATCACTACACTTGACTCCTACTTAACCGAGAGCCCTCTTTCTCTTGC